>CM040431.1:58988650-59215271 GCA_022702705.1 Papilionanthe hookeriana x Papilionanthe teres
ATGAGCACACAAAACATGAGCTTCCAAGATGCTATGCAAAAGGAAACACACATATGTATAAGGATGTGTAATGACATGCAAGGATGTCAATAAACAAACATACTGGGTAAGGTGCCCAAGTGGAAAGACGCAAAACCGCGACGAGCGTATGAGGGCATATGCTTAAGAATACACATTAGCATACTAGTGTGAGTGTAAGGGTGAAAAGATAGTGGTAGCAACTAAAATAAAAAATAAAACAAATGTGATCCATGCAACAAATCTGTTTGAAACGATTAGACCAATGGTGTCTAGTTAATCAAGTTAACAGATAGGTGATTGATCAACTGAGCAAGCCAATGGTGGCTGCTTAGTCAAATTGATAAGTAATGGTTGATTGATCAATCAAACCAGTGATGACATGATCTTTCAAGTCAACTAAACAGGCGGTTGGGTCGATATGAAGATGAAAGATGATCACAAACATGCTCAAAATCTATGTATTTTGATGCACCATTCAAATAAGATATGTGTGCAACATGAATGAAATGAGATACATATGATCAATGGCAAATCATACCCTCCTAATGATCTCATGGGATTATGTGGTCAAGGAAGTTGTAGTAACCTATCCGGCTACTCATCATAATGAGGCGTACCTTTAACTCATTCCGTAAAAGAGTGAAAAGCTTTTGCATGAGATTCTACTTTCATCGAGTGAAGACACCTCTCAAGAACATAGCTTTCATGATCTAGGTAATGAGAATCAAAGGGTTTTCTCATTCTCTAGACCGAGTCGGTTTTAACCCATCCTTCAAAAGATGAAGCCACCGAAAAGTCATAGGTTTTACTAGGTTCAATTAGGTTCATGTGTTAAGGCTTAGAGGTGACACTAAGATCAGAGAGACGCAAGGTTAGCGAATGTTTCTGGACCCAAGGGACTTTTCTTCTAACAAAAAATTAAGGATTTTGAGATACACTGAAAATCAACGGTTTGAAGGTTTAAAGTACAAAAATCATTTTTTTTATATTAATAAAAATTTATTCTAAAATTGTACAGATATGAGAACTCCGTATGGACATTGTATAAAGTCTATACAAAATTAATTATCACACATAATACATCACCACATCTCATCATGAATCTCATTGCAAACATCATATCTTCTTTTTCGCACATCACATCTTTATCAATCTACCAGACTCGTTTCGACAATAGGCCGTAAGAGTAGGTCACCCGACGACCTTACGAAAAAATTGTGTTTCAAACTCTATGAAAGTCAATCACCACAGGATCTTAGAAATCTCAAACTTAAGTCAGAGATCTGCTGATTTGGAACTCGTAACTTTAATCCGAATCCTCAAATATAATTTATTCTAAAGATCTTAACGAATATTTGATTTACTCCGAATGTAAATCCGAGATGTGACTTACTCAAAACTCGATACAATTTTCAATTCAATTGCTATTTCTATTAATAATTTATAGTTCGTATAGAGTGTTTAGATGACACTAAATCTTTCATTTATTCTTTGATTAATAGGAATGTCATCAGAAAAACTCATCATCTTCGTTATAGATAATGTCTCTTAAAAGTGGTCGACAGTTTACAAACATCAATTCCAAAGTAGGACATGCAAATATTAGTATGCCTGATATAAAGCCCTCCAATCAATTTCATCAAAAAGGAAAGATCTAGTGATTCAATTTGAAAGCAGCTGGTAGAAATTAACCTAATACCAAGATAGATAAGGAAGAGCGACCGAGAACTTCTGTACCCCAAAATTTGTGCGTATGATGCAATGGAAGAACAAGGGTAAACAAACCAAAACTATGTCATTGACAAGAGAGTCTTTTAAAACCCTAAAACAAATATATAGTGATCAATGAAATGAAGTATTTACAGAGTCATGCCATCGATGTACTGAGACAACAGAGGGAAATTCTTTTTTATCGTATAGATTATGCAAGTAAGATAATGAAGACAGAGCGAGAAAGAGATAGAGAGAGAGAGAGAGAGAAAGCAAGAGTGAGGGAGAGTGAGTGTGAGAGAGAGAGAGGGTGGGAGAGAGAGAGAGTGTGTGTGTGTGTGATTGAGGGAGAGAGAAAGAGATGATGGAAGATAGACTGGGAGGGAGAGGGGGGAATGGAAAAGAAAAATTTCATACGGAGCGCCGACGCAGCCCTCTCGCATGCGAACTGTAGTATTACGCCAATAAGCCGTGCTACACCGCATATTATTTCAAGTTATCGGAAACTTATTCCATAAAGAATGCGGATGCAACTTTGCATGCGGACTCAAGTAATTAGCCGCCATGTGTGATACATCGGGAGGTTATTGAGAGATAATTAAAGTGAAACCGTGAATGTTATTGAAGAGCTCTTACAACGTTATCGTTCGTTATCGAATTGCTCAAGGAGTTATCAATCGAAAACCTAATCTTATCGAGGTTTATGAGAGGATTATTGCAGTTTTATTAAAACGGTTATTGGAATTGTTCTATAAAGCACAAGTCAAACTACGAAGACATTATTGGGTGATTGATGCGGCCTTATTGGAGTTAATACCCAATAACATTAAAATAATATCTCAATAACCCCACAATAACCTATGTGGTTCCACTTCAATAATCCCCTTTAAAATTTTTATATTTTATGAGGTAGACCCGAAGCAGCACACGTGACAACATATTACTGTAGTCCGCACGTAGAGCAGCGTCCACATTTCATATGAAAATTTTTTTCTCAATTTTGAGGCTTTACTCATCCATCCAAAAATAAATCATCTTTCTTTCCCTTGCTTTGGTATACTGAATTTTAAAATTCTATTACTAAAATCATAAAAGAGAAGCTTGATTCCCATAAATCATGTCTATTACATTGAGTCAATATTTTCACTTCTCACTATAATAATGTGATAAAATGGCGCACTGTTTATTACAATCAAAAAGTTGCCATTAAAATCTGAAATGTACGTGATTTGAAAATTGCTTTAAAATAACAAAACAAATATGAAATAAACAGACAAATGAAAATATGAACAAGCAAACAATACTAGTATGTATAAATAACATTGAATAAGGTACACATAATTTGCCACTTGCCACCAAATGGAGCTTTATCATGCATAAAGCCCTCAAAAATTAGAACTATTGCCCAAACAAGCTATCGTTAGCCAAAATAACTCCTTTGCACTAATTGGTACAACCAAAACACAATGAATATAATAAAGTGGGCACTACCAAATATTTCCAAGACTTATCAAAAGACAATATCTACAGTTTTGGCACAAAATCATCAAACCAACCATTTCAAATAGAAATAGAAGTGACAAATTATAGAATGTACAACACTCCTGATCATTATGCGACTTCAGAGATTGCTTGTAAATAATTTTGCTTTAGTGTTCTAAAGCTTTGGGATGCTCGCCTAGCCATACAATACGTCTAGATGAACTTGATGCCGCCTTGGCTAATGTGGCAAATAAATACCATCATAGATGGATTAATGCGAAATTAATTTGGCTATCCTTATAATTATATCATTATTACAACTTCATGAATTAAATCCAGTTAATCTGATCGACTGACTACCCTAGCCAAGCTGATAAATTAATCAGAATCGTTTAAAAAATTTACATGATTCTCGTGCTCAAAAAGTGAACTTTCATCCATCGTCTTATAATATTACAATGTGCAAATGCAAACAAATAATATAAAAGCAACTTTTTTATATAAATAGATTTATTTCTCAAATTTTAAACACAAAAAAATCATTTACAAAAATAAGCCTAAACTATTGGCTGTAAAGTAATAAACATGATGAAAAGGGCAAGATCAAAGGTGATTATTATCCTGAAGTTCCTGTGATTAGAAATCATATTAATGTGAACAAAAACTCAATGCGGAAATATCAAGAAGAGAGTTCAGATTAAGAGACGTATTATAATAACTTTTTTTATTTTAATTTTAATGCCAGGCCTAAAGCACAAGTCATAATTATTAATTTTGGAAAAAGCAGTCATATTCTACCATGTTAAACTTCATGTTCTAACCATTCAACTAGAACAACTGCATAAGAAACGACAGCTTTTGATAAAATCAGCTTAAGACCAATAAACCAAGACATCAATCAATAATACCATAACTAAAAATTAGAAAACATACGTTAATTATCTTAATAATAATTAGATAAATAGTTCAAAACAGTCTGAAAGAGTTGCAACTAAACATGCAAGCCTAATGACAATAAGTATTCCAGCAACAGTCACCAAATAGCAAAATGTCGTCACATAAAAGATGGGCGAAGAATATGAAAAGTAAAGCATATTTATTCCTACCATTCAATCAAAGCAGGGATTATGCAAGTAACTAATCAAGAAGATGAAATGTGGCAATATGCATTTTAAACCAAGAGAATAGTCAAAAATCTATACTCCAGTTGACATTGTTCAAATCCACGAGCAAGAATTCAAACAAATGCCAACACAACTATTGGGCAAAAGAGAGCCCCATTGGTGGGATAACCGCAATCATAGTAAATAGTCCAACTGAGCACAATAGAGCTCAAAAATTGTGTTCCCCAGTGGCAGACACTGTAAAAGCATCAAACAATTATTACGGAATATTGATGTTCGTTGCTTATGAAGATGAGTCCTTGGAAATCTCTCAGCCTTCGCAATGACTTCATCAATTCCACCCACCATGTAAAACGACTGCTCTGGAAGATCATCATATTTCCCGTCAAGTACACCCTGCAGACAAGAATGAACAATAATTAGTAACTGGGAAAAAAAGAAATTTTATCTATATAATTACTGCATAGATCATCAGTTTAGAATAGATATCCTTTGTTATTCTACTTTATTTAGTGTTCTCCATAGTTGATCATGGCTCAGCCTGGAGATTTTAGATGACTGCAAACAAGATCTGAGAGAACACATAATCTTAAAAGCACTTCTGTTACCTGATGGAAACTGGATGTCACCATTAATATTTAGTTGAAAGAATTTTCATAAAATACGATTATAGAAACGAAGTAGCAAATGAGTACAAAAGCATCAACAATGGGCATGTAATTCATGATTAGAGAAATATAAATTTGCGGGGTAATTCCTAGCAGTTAGTTTTTTTTTCACAAGAAAAAAAAATTCAAAAAGAAAAAAATGAGTAAGGTAGAATTTAAGCTGAACATAGTAATTGCATTCCTAAGAAAATATTATTACAAATGAATGGGGATTAAATCTAAAGGTGATCAACCAGATCGCATAATATGACCCATGATCTCAGTCTTGGACCTTGAAATGATCAAGAAAATCATGTGCTTGTGTTCATTAATATACTAACCGTCTAATCTCTCCATAGAAATTATTGATGACAGAGCCTCACATATCAAAACACAGATCAAATAGGATATCATCGGAAGCCTGAAGTTTTGATCAAATCATCAATCAATCGGATAGCATAAGAGGGAGAAATAAAGGCCGAAAAAGTTAGACGCATTTTACAGAAAACAGTAAAAACGGATGAGTAAGGATTTTTGAACTATGCTAGGATAAGCTTACACTTTATCCATAAGCGAAGTTCAGGATAATTCCTACTGGGATTATCTGTAAAGATTGAATAGGAATTTTAGATAAGGTTTCTTCTTTCAATGTAGTTTGTTTTAAGCCTGGATTAGCTCAGTCCCTACAGTCTTCTTTCATTTAGAAGCTACTAGTAATTGTTGCTCTGCTTTGCATTAAAGCCACAAACTCTAGTGCTGACGTAGCACTCAAAAGGAAAAACAAGTAATTGTTGTTTAAGAAAAGAAAATAAAGAAATATAATCGAAGTTTTATGTGCAGCATTAAAAAGAGCTAAATTAATAAGAGGATCTACGGATTAGGAAAATATCAAAACATAGTTATTTGGTGCATGGTACAAACAAAGAACAGATATATCAAGATAAAGAGACCCACTTATTATCTTTGAGAAGCATTGAGCCAAAAAGAAGGGGAACAAGGCCAAATAGTGACTAAAATGATTCTGCAATAAATCTAACAAATCAAGTGGCTAGAGACAAAGCAAAATAGATGGCCACCATGATGGAAAGAATGAAGATGCAAATTGCAGTCACTCTAGTGGACTAAGTTGTCTTTCTCCTGCTTTCATGTCCGCATCAATCAGGAATGAAGATGATGAAGATGAGATGATAGCTACCATCAATGAAAGATGTCGCCATATAAAGTAGTAGTCAAAGTGGAAATTCCTATATTTGATGAGACTGTAGATGCCAAGAAGCACAATGCAATGCTCAACTATTTCGAGACTTCACCATATATGACTATAATGATCATGGTAAATTTGTATTATCTAATTGCAGACAAGACATCATACCCTACTTAGCAAAATGCCCATCTGAAGATGAATAATTATCAAAAGGAGAATTAAGGAACTTGATAGTTGATACAGATAGAACTCCACCCTGGTGGTGCAAAGGAACAATGTTATAAGTGGGCATCATATGTGAAAACACCAACAGTAATTATTAAGTAGTACATCACGGCATTTTTAAAGACAAGCATGTACAAACCGATAAAGTATACCATTGGATGAGCAAACTGATAAAGTATAGTTCAATGATTAATTCGTAAATTCCAAATGAGCTCTATTTGTTTTAAATTACAATTCTAATCAAGCAAGAGTGATGGCAATGGACAGAGCACAATAATGCAGAAAAAACCATGCACCAAGTGCATCCAATGATTCAATAACTCAAAGAACAAAATGAAGGTCGAAAGAAGAGGTAATGTTAAAAAGCTTGCCACCAATTCTAAGAAAATCATACGATCATTGACAGAACGTGTTCATACCAAAGGAAAGGCTAGAATGTGCACCCTAAATACTCCCTGAGAATAATAAAATAAGATAATAAGAAAAAGGACAAAGATATGAAAGTTGATTGCAAATGAGACAACACTATGCTTGGTTCTATAGACAATAAGACATCCTAATGTCCAATAGCTATGCCGAAGGATATAACCAAAGAGTAGTCATTCAATTTGAGAACACATGAAGAAGTATTTCAAGAAATCATATCAAAACGAGGTGATTAGTGTCATCATTCACAATGATAACAACCCATTTCTCACTCTAGTGCAAAGCTGAATCAAACACAACGCCTTATCTAAGGTTTTAAATTTCCGCATAGATTTAGAGAGCAGAGGATTGATTACCATTGTCAATTGAACTTTCCAATCTCAATAGACTAAATCATTGGGGTATTTTGCAATATATTTCTAGTTTAACATCGATGAAGATACCTTTGGTAGTCCCTACGCACGTGACACAAGCAGTGTTGTATCCCCATCCCTAGCACTGCTATAAGATAAAAAAAGAGAAGTGCTTGCTAACGAAATATGGAATACTAGCAACAAATGACATGACAACATAACAAATAGAATACACTACAAATGCTACATCAAAAATATTTACTTTTGCTTATCAAGCATGACACGAAGTAAAAAAACCGTATTGCTCTTTCTAAATTTACCAGGGCTAGAGATGTGCAACAAGAAGTATTAAGACAGTATGCAAGACTTTTGTTGTCGAAGGTGCGAGGGTCACCACCAAAATGACTCATAATACAAAAACAAAATGAAGTATACATAGCAAAAGCAAACTAAAATAAGAAGAGGGACTATAGATCAACTGACATATCTGCGAAACATAAATTTGGGTCTATAGATCAAATTATGAAGGAAGAAGTGGGTACCGGAAACCAATATCATAATGACAAACGGAAAGAAAGTAAATCTTGAAAGTGGACATTGAGGCCAACCATTAAGAAGATGGATCCCAATAACTTTATCCTCATATATGTATATTCTTATAAATGATAGATTCATAAACTTAAAGCAATTAATTCAAGATACATCAAATTGTGAAGGAAAAAGTGGGTACTAGAAGCCAATAGCATAATGACAAATGGAAAAAAAGTAAACCTTGAAAGTGGACATTAAGGCCGAACATTGAGAAGAATGGATCTGAATAATTATATTCTCACACATGTATATTCTTATAAGTGATAGATTCATATATTTAAAGCAATCAATTCAATATAACATTTTATCTTATAGTATTAATGATTGATTTTTTTTTTTTTCACAATCATTAGGACAATGGAGAAAAAGGATTCATGTAGACGAACCCACTTAGAAGGACACAGGTTTGTTGTTGTTGCTGCTGTTTTCCCAATCATTAAAATTGCAAATCATATCAAAAACCATTTTACTACTTAGGAACACTCAATTTTTTTATACTAATTTTACCCTATTTTATCTTCTGAATATTTTCTCTTTTTCCATCTTCTCAATTATTTCAATACAACTTTATCTAAGGAGACCTCAAAAGTAGAAATATCAAATAAGTATCAAGTAATGTTGCATGATGACAAAGTCCAAAGCATATCAGGCTTTCACATGTCACCATTAAATGAAAATATAAAGAACACTAATAACTTCCAGTATACCGATTAGCAGCATAATTAAAGTACCCACATAATTTGGCACAACAAATTTAGCACCAAGTGAGCATCCATCCAAATGGTAGAAGTCTAACATGCTGCGACCAACCATTATACCAAGACTCAAACAAAGAAAAGAAATTTTGATACTTTACCGCAAGGTAGAGATTGAGCTAACAAAACAGATTCGTCTTCATCAATGAGCAATTAAACAAGCAACATAGTGAATTACTCCATCCTAAGCAGTTCAATTACCAGATTCCTTTAATTAGTTGTTTTAGAGGCATCTAATACGCTCACTCTTAAATCCAGATCAATACAAAGAAAAAGTTTTTCTTAAAAATCCCAAATTCATTAAATTTTCAGACAAAGAATAAAGAAATAATAAACACTGACAAATAAAGAAAGACTCAACTTACAAGGTATTGTGCTTCAAAGCATGGCTAAAAAATGATCAATCCATGAAAAAAAGCATAATCACAATCTAATATACTTCTCACCTGAAAACTGCTGATACACTCTTTCAAGTCTACATACTTTCCAGGTGCACCCGTAAAAACTTCAGCGACATGAAAAGGCTGGCTTAGGGAAGCGTTGGATCTTACGAGCACGAGCAAATGCTAAGCTTGTCATCTTCACTGAGCTCATCCATTCCAAGAATTGCAATGATATTCTGAAGGTTCTTGTAGTTTTGAAGAACCTTCTGAACACCACGAGCAGTATTGTAGTGCTCTTCTCCTAAGACATGGGGAGAAAGTATCGATGTGGAATCCAGAGGGTCAACAGCAGGATAGATACCAAGTTCAGAGATCTAGTCATGGAAAAAACAAGAAGTTGTTGAGATATGCCTAACTAATAATAAACAGAAAATTGCATCAGTTCTTTTAGGCAAGAAAAATGCTTATAGGGACAAAAGGAGAACCTGTCTTGACAGCACAGTTGTGGCATCAAGATGCGCAAAAGTTGTTGCTGGCGCTGGATCTGTTAAATCATCAGCAGGAACATAAATAGCCTGCACAGAAGTAATGGAGCCCTTCTTTGTTGTTGTAATGCGCTCTGTAATCCTCCGTCAGTAGCTAGGGTGGGTTGGTACCCAACAGCAGATGGAATACGCCCAAGCAAAGCAGAGACACCTCAGAATTTGCCTAAAGACAAATGTATAAGTATGCAAATATCAAAATGCCAACTGTAAAAAACAATTTGTTGGTCTTCTGCCTACTTGAGTGAACCGGAAAATATTATCAATGAAGAGTAGCACATCTTGCCCTTCAGCATCACGGAAGTACTCAGCCACAGTAAGTCCAGTAAGCCCAACACGAGCGCGAGCACCTGGGCGGCTCATTCATTTGCCCATAAACAAGAGCACACTTGCTCTCATCCTAGCACGCAAAAAGAGCAAAAGTTGTGCTCAGACAACTACAGACAAGAAATGAAACACATAAAAATGAACTAAAATGCTAACTTGTTTATCTCCAAGCTTAATAACACCACTCTCAATCATTTCGCGGTACAAGTCATTGCCTTCACGAGTCCGTTCTCCAACACCGGCAAAGACGGAAAAGCCACCTGATGAACAAAACATCAATTGATATTGTGAGCAGTGATAATGTAAGTAAAAAACAATGAAAAGTACTTTCCACTACGAACCATGTGCTTTAGCAACATTGTTAATGAGTTCCATAATAAGCACAGTTTTCCCACACCAGCACCACCAAATAGACCAATCTTACCACCCCGCTGATAAGGTGCAAGGAGATCCACCACCTAAAGAAGATAAATATCAATGAATGCAGGATTCTTAAGCAAGAAAAAAAACAACTGAAAGACAGAAACTAAGATTGCAATATGTTCTTCAAATTTAGTGAGCTTTTTGTCACAAAATGAAAAGAGCATCAAAATAACATTTGGAAAAAATAAAGGATGGAAAATAATGAACTACCTTAATGCCAGTAACAAGAATTTGCTGCTCTGTTGCTTGTTCAACAAAGGCAGGAGCCTCACGATGAATAGGAAGGAAGTGATTAGTCTCTACAAAGAGTTAAGAAAATAAAATAAATGATAAACATGACTTAAATTGGCCTTATGAACCTCAATCAAACTGAAATATAAAAAAATAAAAAATAAACTCACTTATTTCTCTTCATCAATAGGCTCTCCAATAACATTCATGATGCGGCCAAGGGTAGATCTACCCACTGGTACCTGGAATATAGTTAGAAATAAGCCAAAGTGAAATCATATTTCGTATGTGATGCGTCGTAAGAGAATAACCATAAGCGTTAAGAAATAAATTATCCAAGTTCAAATGAAAAACCAACAACATTATCCAATTGATTATATGAAATGATAATAATTATATCCAAAAAAAAAGACCTGAACAACAGAAAAATCCATACGGAAAATGGTCATAAAGTACCGACAGGGAACCTAAAATAGGGGCATTTCTCTGTAGAAACAACGATATAAAACATCGATAAAGAAGATGCATTAAACTCAGAATGACTAAATCCTGAAATATACGCATAAAAAAGGCATATCGATGAGAGCAAGAGGAAGATAAAATGAAGTAAAAAAAAAAAAAATTAAAAATAGGACCTTTTGGCCAGATGAATAAATTATACCGTGATCGGTGATCCAGTGTTCAACACCTTCTGTCCACGAACAAGTCCTTCTGTCCCGTCCATGGCGATCGTCCTCACCATGTTCTCACCCAAGTGCTGCGCCACCTCTAGCACAAGGCGGATTGGGTTGTCGAGAACCTCGAGAGCAGTCAAAATCGGCGGTAGTCCATCAATAAATCGCACGTCAACGACGGCTCCTATCACCTGGCACACACGGCCAATAGCGCCGGCGCCAGTGAACTCATCTGTAACCTTTCCACTAAGACTAGCAGAAGATTTGGCTGTAGGTGGCGGGGGAGGCGCCGGCGCGTTGGCAGCTGCGGGCGGCATACCTGACCACGCGGGAAAGGAGTGAAACCGGTTGGTGAAGGGCGGAATGGAGATGGAGTGCGGGATCTGGGATTGGGGAAGCAGGGTTTGGTAGACGAGAACCGACGAGATGAGGCACGGAGTAGGGAGGAGAGAATCCGGCGCGAAGCCATGGCAAGGAAAAGATAGGTTATGCGGCCGATCGTCTAGGTTATAAAAGGGTGAGGATGCTGCCGCAATTGAGATCTGGAAGAAAGGCTTGGCTTTCGGGGGCCGTTAAGATATTATTGTGAAAGTATTGGGCTGGCAATGTTTCATATGGGCTGTGACACCTATTCCCAAAAAATATCATAGTTTCCTGTGATACCATCAACGTCAAGAAAGAAAATAATCCTAGAATAAATTTAAAATTTGTTAAAATTATAGAAATTAATATTACACATCACTAACCTGAAAAATAAAATTAATGGTTTTTAAAATCCATTCTATTGCGATGTAAATATATTGAGAATATATTTTATGCACAAAAATACATTCTTGTGAAATTTAAAAATTTTTTCTCCAAATTTTCGATAAATCCATCCAACTATTCAATAATTTTCTTTTTTTCCTGTACTTTTAATTGACCAAATTTTGCAAAATTGTGATATCTCTATAATTTTGAAAATTTCATCATCTAACTTTTAATATATTGTTGTCATCGTTATTCTTCACATTTTGATAGAAGCAAATTGAAATTTTCATTGAATATTTCTTTTATTTGAGGTGAAAGTTCTAATTTGAGTTAAATAAGAAAGCTGGGAAATCTGCCCTTATCCTTACTGATGTTGAACTTGCTAAGCTCTCAGAACCATATAAATTTACCTTGGTATGGAAATTTCAATTTGGCCACCCACGGATGGATATGAATAGAAAAGCTTCTTATGATTTCAAGCTTATTAGAAGTTGGAAGGTAGGAGTCTTTGATGGGAGGCATATCATAATTCAATTATCTAGAGAAGATGATTATGCATAGAATTTCTCTAAGAAAATCCTTATGATAGAAGGAAAACCTATGAAGTTATTAAAGTGGACCATGGATTTTGATCCCACACAAGAACCTCCTATAATACCAGTTTGGTACAAGCTTCCTAATCTCAAACATCCTTTTCTTCACCAGGAAATACTTTACAGCATTGGGGACTCTCTTAGAAGACCATTAAAAGTAGACATTTCCTCCTGCAATGTCACTAGACCTTCTTCAGCAAGAGTTCTTGTTGAAAGAGATATTACCTTACATACAATGGAAGAAGTATGGCTTGGGTCAGCAAATACTGGGTATTGGCAGCCAATTATTTTGGAGCAATAGCCTCTTTATTGTAAGCATTGCAGAATGTTTGTACACAGCCAGGAAAAGTGTTACAGCGTACATTCTGATATGAGACCTTATAATTTGGCTCTAGCAGGGACAGGCTAAGTCTGGTCCCGTAAATGGCTTTAATCAAGTACATACTAATATACTTCAGCTACAGGTAGATAATAAGGTTGTACTACCTCCCATCTCAGACCACACTTAGGTAGAGGAACCACACTTTGAGGCTGTTGCAACAGTCACAAACCCTAGAATGAATCTTCTCCACAGCAGACCCCCAATCTGGCTTCAATGTTTGATCAGGATGTTCTTTCCCCTGTTGTTGAGCATTTCATTGAAGAAAATGCTATCAAAGATATGGTTGCTAATGTGGAAAAAGAGTGGCAAGTTCAGAAATCTAGAAAAACTAAAAAGACTCCTGGTTCTGCAGGAAACACTGATTTGTCTTTGCACTCTGTTAAAGACCCGGGAGTGACATTAATAATTGAAGGGGAACACTGCTCTTTAGATCAAGAAAGGCTCAAACCCCAGGAAAAGAAGAAGAAGAAAGATACTAATGAACTAAAAAATTTAAAGGATGATAGCAGCCTAACTATTGGAGGCAACTCTATAAATCAGGTGCTTGATTCCCTTCTAGGACTAGGGGAAAGGGGAAAGCTAGCCACCATGATTAACCTCCTTTTCTAGAATGTGAGGGGAATTGCTCACCCTAATTCCTTTCACAGACTCCTTCATCTGATTAGGGTGCTTAAACTATGGGGCTTTCCTCTTTTAAACCCAATGGTTTCAAAACATGTTCAACCCATTCTCAAAAAATTCCATGGATTCCAGTAGTTTGCCAATGTCAGCCAGAAAATTTGGATTCTATTTAGAAAGGAAGTGGTTTGGTCTGTTCTGATTAATAACTCTCAATTTGTTCATCTGAAGTTTCAAATTGGTGACTTTGAGTGTTTTGCCACTATTTTTTATGCTGGATGGTCTACTGCTCCTCAGAAAGTTCTTTGGGATAATCTTTATTCAGTAAGCAACTCTATGGATTCAAATTGGCTGGTTGGTTAAGATTTTAATTGCATTGCCTCTCCCACAGAAAAACCTTGTGGCAAGACTGTAAACATTCAGAAAATGACTCTTTTCCATGACTCTATTCAAGAGGCTGGGATGTATGATCTTGGCATTTAGGGACCTAAATTCATTTGGAGGAGAGGGAGGATCTGGGAAAGATTGGATAGATTTTTGGCCAATGGACCATGGGTACAAAACTTGATACATACCACAATATCTCCACTGACAATGTTTGGATCTGATCATAGGCCCCTATTAATTTCTATCAAAAACCAATCTAATAAGGGGCCTTCTCCTTTCAGATTTATAAATGCATGGACTTTTCACCCTGAATTTTTTAAAATTGTCTCTAATGCTTGGCAACAAGGTGCTGGTGGTAATGATTGGATGCAGCTATGGGGTCTTCAGAGAAGATTAAGTTATTAGGTGAGGGTATGGAATTGGTACATCTTTGGAGATGTTTTTAAAAATGTTGAGCAGGCTGAAAGCTTGGTTAAGAAGCTTGAAAAGGAGCTAGAAGAGGGGAGTATACAGGAAGATGCACTACACTAGCTAATGAGCAATTATTAAATGCTATTTCTACACAAGATAGTTTTCTTAAACAAAAAGCTGCCTTAGCCAGATTTATTGATGAGAATAGAAATACCAGATACTTTCATGCTTGCATCAACTTCAGAAAGAAAATGGAATGCCAAATTTAAGGTCAAGGACTCTAAATTTAACTGGTTGTATGATACACCTAAAATATATAGTATTTTTATGCACATTTTTATACCTATTTTTGATGATATTGCACTTTAAGGGAATGTATTTTCATGTTTTCTTGCAGGTATTATTAAAATGAATGATTGTGATGAAATGAGCAAAAAAAGGATCAAATTTGGAGCAAAAATGAAAAGTGTGCAAAATTAGTCTCTGGAGGCTAAGCGCCAAGGGCTAGCGCATATGCACGACAGTTAAAAGTGACGAATTAAATCAAATTTGGCATCATTTTTAAGGGGTGTTTGAAGCAGCCTTTGGTTTAAATTTCCTTAATTTCTTTTGGGAGGCAAATTCGAATGAAGAGATGTATCCTTTGATAGATATATTGAATCTGGACAGTATTTGAAGAGACACCATAACACCTTTTGAAGAATTATTAAAATGAAGACTTATAATCAGAAAGAGTCTTTTTTGAGTCTTTTTAGGGTGTGTTTTTAGAGAGTCTTTGAAGTCATTGAAGTCTTGTAAAGAGTTTTAGAGGTGAAAGAGTTGGAGTTGAAGCCTTCTTCTCATCAATATTCTTATCATCCATTTATATAGTTTGTATTTGAGTTTAAAGTCAGAGTTAGTGTCCACAGAGTTAGGCGATCGACTCTGAGGAGTCATTTAGTGGCAAGAAAAGCTTCAAAGGAACTCCAAGAGTCTTGTGGAGAGGATTTTCAGATAAGTTTTTATCTTGGTTTTTACATTTGGTTTTAAAGTAAGACTTGTTGTGTTTTCACTATGATCTCTTCTTTAAAATTAAATTGTGTTTGTGTTTTCTCCATAAGTTCTGAGTAGTTTCTTTATCCTTTTCAATTTAAATGATGAAGTAATTAAATTATGGATGGAAGTTATGTGAAGTATAGATGTTTAATGTTGGAAGAAGTTGTGATGATTCAACTACCTTGCACTTCATTTTCCTCTTGATTTGGCCAATTGAGATGTTAAAATTTGTTGTGAGAACATGTAAGAACCAATGTGGTATTGTCTCAATCAACAGTTGGAGAGAATCACATGAAACCATATGGGTGAGAATTGTAGTCCATATACTTGAGTGTAAATAAATAGGGAGATATGCTTTTGATTGGGTGTAGAATTAGAGGACTTTAGAGTGACAGGCTGAAGCCCCCATATTGGTTTGATGTTTTAAGTTTTATTATGAGATGTTAGCTCCTAGGTAGAGGGAGAAGAGGGAACTCTAGAGTGAGAGCGAGTATCTTCCCTGCCTATCCCATCTTTAAGATTTCAAAATATTAGATTAACCTATGTTCTTTATAGAACTAAGTAAGGGTAAAGACTATAACTGCTCCTATTTGGCACAACACATTTAGATACTTTCACAACAAAATTCCATAATTATTACTAATTTATGATGAGGAAAAAGATAATTTATTCTTATATGCTTTCATATCATTTAATGGTCTTGATAATTTTAGTTGCTTACTTTAATTTTTCTTAAAAATTATCAAAAAGAATTTAAACTTTCTAATTATAAAACATAACTTACAAAATCATTTTGAAAAATAAAAAGTTGTTTTTCTGCTTTCTTTAAATTTTTTCGAATATTTTCTGTGGGTTCGATATCTAGGGGCTTAATAAAAAATTCTTATATTACTTGATAAATGACACGCATACTTGCATAGAATCCCATATTATAAATAATTAAAGTTGATCTCTTATTTGCTTTGGAATCAAGTTTTTGGTGCCACTGTAAAGAAAGAGATATTATTATTGAGAACAAATATAAAGTGTAATTTTATATCTAAAACGTAAGCATAAATATTCGGGGATCAAATTTTTGGTGCTGTTGCCGGTGAAATTAATTAAAATATCATTTAAAGCAAAATGTAAGAAAACTAAATTTTTACTTTTCTTTGCTTTTGTTAGTGTGTTTTATTTTATTTTGTTTTATAATAGTGTATGCGTAGTTCAAGTTCTATGAGACTTGTGCTTTACAATTATGAATTAGAAAGAACTATTAGAAGAATAAAAAAAATTAAAAAGATAGAAAAAGATAAAAATATTCAAGACATGGCAAATCAAAATAAACATAATGTTGAAATCCATAAAAAATTTAGACCTTTAAGAGATTATGCTAACCCGACAGTAGATGAACTTCATGAGAGTATTCAAAACTTTATTGTAGCGTCTAATTCATTTGAATTTAAACCTGCTATTATCCAAATGGTATCTAATAACCAGTTTGGGGGAGTACCAACTGAAGATCCTAATTTACATCTTGCCAATTTTTTAAAATTGTGTGCTACTTTTAATTACAATGTTGTTTCGGACGATGCTATTACACTTAGACTTTTTCCTTTTTCACTGAGGGATAAGGCTAATATATGGTTAAATTTGTTAGCACCTGGATCTATCAGAACTTGGGGTAATTTAGAGCAAAAATTCCTTGTAAAATATTTTCTACCATCAAAAGACTGCGAAGCTTATAAATGATATTACACCTTTTTTCTAGTTTGAAGGGTAATCTATATATGAAGCATGGGAACGATTAAAGATCTCCTAAGAAAGTGTCCACATCATTTGATACCAGATAGGTTAATAATTCAAACTTTTTATATTGGATTAGTTGGATCTCTTATATCTATTATCAATGCCACTGCTCGTGGTTCATTAATGTATAAACAGTTTACTGACTCTTATGCTTTAATTGAAGAAATTGCTACAAATAATTTTCAATGACTTTCTGAAAGGTTAAATCCTAAAAAGGTAGCCAATATTCATGAAAAATACGCTTTTGCAATGCTAGCAAATCAAGTTGCCGCAATTTTAAGGAAGATAGACCAATTTGGAATGAATTTTTCTTATCCAATTTCCATGATTGAAGAAATATCATTAGGCCAAATGGGTGATTTTCAAACATCATTAGAAACTTTGAATGCCATAAATAAGCCTAATAACCCGTATTCAAATTATTATAACTAAGGTTGGAAAAATCATCCAAACTTTAACTGGAATAACAATAATCCAGGTGGTAGTAATCAACAATGGGGGAACAACTAAGTAACCCCATTGGGGAACTGGAACAACCAAGGGAATAATAATTATAGACTAACCTATCCTCCAAGTTTTAACAATACTTCACAATTTAAGGAGAAGAAGTTGTCTATAGAAGAAGTGGTGTTACAAATGGGAAATCAATTGCAAAGTCAAGGAGCTACAATAAGAAATATTGAGAATCAATTGGGACAAATAGTAAATTCATCAAGTAATAGATCCCAAGGAACACTTCCTTGTAATACAGAAGCAAATCTAAGAGACGAGAATAAAGAACAAGTAAAAGCAATTCAACTGAGAAGTGGAAGAGAGTTGGAAGGCAGAGTTCAAAAAGAGATTGAAGTAGAGAAAGAAGATATTAAAGAACCAAAAGAGGACGCTCCAAAAGGTCTGGAAAGACCTATTTCTCCACCAAAGATTGTTTTTGAAAAGCCACCACCTCCATTTCCTCAGTGACTTTAACAATAAAAGTTGGATAAGCAATTTTCAAAGTTCTTAGAAGTATATAAGAAGCTTACAATTAACATTCCATTTGTTGAAGTCTTAGAACAAATGCTAAACTATATGAAATTTATGAAGGATATTCTCAACATAAAAAGGAAGTTTAAATATAATGAAACTGTTGCACTTAGTTAGGAGTGCATTGATATAATTCAGAAAAAGATTCCAAAAAAGCTTAAGGATCTTGGTAGTTTCATGATTCCATGTGCGATTGGAGACAGATTTTATGGGAAAGTTTATATGATTTTGGTGCAAGCATTAACCTTATGCCATTATCTCTATTCAAAAGAGTGGCATTAGGAGAAATAACTTTGACTACTGTAACTCAACAATTAGCAAATCGTTCGATCACATATTTTAAAGGAGTTATAGAAGATGTTTTAGTGAAGGTAGATCAATTTATCTTTCCTGTTGATTTCATTGTGGTAGATATGTAGGAAGATAAAGAGATACCCATAATTTTAGGGAGACCATTCCTAGCTATACGTAGAGCAATGATATATGTGCAAAAAGGGGAATTAACTATGTGCGTCAATGATCAAACTATTACATTCAATATCTCAAAATCAATAAAATATCCTACAAGAGTTAAAGATGAATGTTATAGGATGGATGTTATCTGATATGGAAGCGAAAGCCATTTCAAATCAACATATGAAAGGAAACCTGAAATTGAAAAATTGGAACACGAGCAAGAAGAGAAATTACAACATTCTGAAGATTTTAATGAGGAAGATTTAAATTATGTTCATGAAAATTTTGAATTGTTGGACATGACGGAAAAAGATGAATCTTTTAGTCCATCAATTAAAAACCTCCTAAACTTAAATTAAAGATGCTTCCTACTCATTTAAAATATGCTTTTTTAGGTGATTCCTCAACTTTGCCAGTTATAATTTCCTCTCAATTGACTGAAAAAGAAGAAGAGAGTTTGCCTGAAATTCTAAAAACATATATGAAAGCTTTTGGATGGACAATAGCTGCTCTCAAAGGAATCAATCCTTCAATTTTAAAAGCATAGAATCCTTATGGAAGAGAACAGTAGACCTCAGGTTGATCCTTAAAGGATATTAAATCCTATCATGAAAGATGTTAAGAAAACAATTTTAAAGTGGTTGGAAGCTAAAATTATCTACCCTACTTCAGATAGTGCATGGGTTAGTCCTATTCACTGTGTTTCTAGGAAAGGAGGAGCTACTGTGACTGTTCATGAAAAAAATGATTTAATACTAACAAGTCAAGTTACATGGTAGTGAATATGCATTGATTATAGAAAATTAAACCTTGCCACAAGAAAAGTCCATTTTCACTACCCTTTCTAAATCAAATGTTGGATAAACTGGCTAGACATAAATACTTTTGTTTTCTAGATGGATATACTGGTTATCACCAGAGATAAATTGCTCCTGAGGATCAAGAGAAAATAATGTTTACTAGTCCTTATGGTTCATTTGCTTTTACAAGAATGCCCTTTGGTTTATGTAATGCCTCTGCTACATTTCAGAGATGTGTGATGACAATTCTCTATGATTTAATTGAAAAAAGAATTAAAGTTTTTGTGGATGACTTTTATGTGTTTGGAATTTCATTTGAATCATGTTTCAAACATTTATCAAGAGTTCTTAAGCACCGTGAAGAAACTAATTTAGTCCTTAACTGAGAAAAATGCCAATTTATGGTAGTAGGAGGAATTTTATTGGGACATCATATATCAAAAAATGATATGGAGGTAGATCTTGCAAAAATTCAAGTTATCTTTAATTTACCTTGCCTAACAAATGTATGGGGAATTAGAAGTTTTTTAGGACATGCTAGATTCTACAGACATTAGTTTAAAGACTTTTCAAAAATTTCAAAGCCGTTATACCGTTTCCTTGAAAAAAAAATTGATTTTTGATTTTGATGAAGAATAGCTAAAAGCTTTTGAATCATTAAAAGAAAAAAATTAATCACTGCACCTGTTATAGTTTCACCAAACTGGGAAAAAATTTTTGAATTAATGTGTATGCCAGTGATTATGCTATTGAAGCTATTTTAGTTCAAAAATATGATAAGATTTTCAAAGAGATCTACTATGCTAGTGGAACTCTTAATGAAGCTCAAATTAATTATACCATAACTGAGAATGAGTTATTAGCAATAGTATTTGCCATAAATAAATTTAGATCGTATTTAATTGGAATAAAATGTGTGGTGCATACTGATCATTCTGCTATTAAATTTTTAATGAAGAAGATGGATGCAAAAATGAGACTCATAAGATGGATTCTTCTTTTGTAAGAATTTGATTTTGAGATAGAAGATAGGAAGGGTGCTGATAATCAAATTGCTGATCATTTATCCAGGCTTGACTATGAAATATCTATGTGCTATAAAAATAAACAAATGAACATTTTCCTGATGAAAATTTGTTCACTTTCAATGAGTGGCGTGCTCCGTGGTATGCCGACATTGTAAACTTTATTGTCAGTGATACTTTACCTTATGGTTTGACATACCAAGAGAGGAAGAAGTTTTTATTTGAAGCTAAGACTTATTTTTTGGATGACTCGCTTTTATATAAACAAGGAAAGGATCTAATTATTCGAATATGTGTGCCTTTATAAGAAATTTATGAAATTATTCAAAAATGTCATAATTATGATTACGGGGGACATTTTGCTGTTGATAAGATGGAATATAAAATCTTACAATCTGGATTTTATTGGTCTACAAGTTTTAATGATGTTAATTCTTATATTAAAAATTGTCCTTAAAAATTGTGATCGATGTCAACGTGTAGACTATTTTTTTAGAAGAAATGATATGCCCCTCAATTATATGTTGGAAGTTGAAATATTTGACATTTAGGGATTAAATTTCATGGGACAATTTATACAATCTTTCAGAATACATTTTGATAGCAGTAGACTATGTATCCAAATGGATAGAAGAATTTGCTTACCTCGATGTGATGCTCAAAGTGTTGCAAATTTTTAAGAAAGAATATATTTTGTTGATTTAGAATACCAAGAGGGATCATAACTGATGGGGAAGTCATTTTAGAAATGTGATTATGGAAAAATTAGTAAAGAAATATCATATTAACCATTGCATTACTACTGCTTATCCTCTGCATATAAGTGGTTTGGTAGAATTATCCTATCGTGAAATTAAAAGAATTTTGAAAAAGACTGTTAATCCAAATTGAGGATTGGTCAATCAAACTAGATAATGCTTTGTGGGCCTATATGATTGCATACAGAAATTATATAGGAATGTTCCCATATAGGCTAATTTTTGGGGAAGCTAGTCATTTACCAGTGGAACTTGAGCATAAAGAATATTGGTCTACTAAAGAGACCAATTATAATTTGAAGGATACTGGTGAAAAGAGATTGTTTTAATTAAATGAGCTTGAAAAAATAAGTAATGAATCTTATGAAAATGCTAAGATTTATAAAGAAAAGATGAAGTTGTGGCATGATCATAAAATTCTTACTAAACATCTTAAGCCAAGACCACAAGTTTTGTTATATAATGCTAGATTAAAGGTATTTGCTAGAAAACTTAATGCCAGGTGGATGGGCTTATTGTGATGAAAGTTTATGCCTATGGAGCTGTGGATATTAAAGATCCTAAGACTGGAAAAATATTCAAAGTAAATAATTATAGACTAAAACCCTATTTTTCAGTTGATCAATTTAAACTCTATGACAATCTGATGTTGCGTCACTCAAAATAAGCTCTAGGTATGTCAGGTTGAAGATGTTAAACCAAACGCTTTGTGGGAGGTAACCCATAGTTATCGGTGTGCTTTGCTTTAGGTTTGCTTTGTGTGCTTTTGTTTGGTTTGATTTGAGAAAATGTTGTAGTATTTTGAAGTTTTTATGTTATAGTGGTGTTTATTTGTCCTTATTTGATGAGTTAAAGGAGTCAGAATGAAGATTTGGACATTTAGCGGACCTTTGCTAAAATGAGCACTGGCGGCTATGCGCCGAAAGTTGGCGCTTAGGCGTTGGAGTTACAAAAAATGTGAAAAATGTGGTTCTAGAAGCCTAAATCATGGGTAAGTGGTTTGGGAGTTATTTAGGAGTTTAAACACATCTAGGGTCGATTTTTGAGACTCCCAAGTCTATAAATAGGCCTAGAACTAAGAGATACTAGTCCAAGTTCTCTTTTTCACTTTTGAGTCTTCAGGAAGAGTGTTTTGAGAGCCAAAATGACTTCTTGGGAGAGTGAGGTTAAGAAGAAAGAGAAAGCCAACAAGAAAAAGTTCATTTGTGAGAGTGCGCAAGAGTTATACAACAAGTTTCTAGCCGTTAGTATCTAATGAATCACAGAGAAGATTGTGCAAATTGAGTTTGATGTGGCTTCAATCGAAGAAAAGGTAAATGAAACTAACACACAATTAGTACACATTGGATGACAACTCAAAATGCAATTCATTCATACAATTCATGTGGAAGAAGTGGATAAAGCGATATTTCTGAAGAACAAATGGATAGAAGAAGATTCTGTGAGAGTTTTCAACCATCGCCCATTTTATCATATTTACTTTCCAGATGGTTCAAATGGAAGTAATGGTGGTTCAGGATATATTCCGCCTACTGGAGAGTGGAATTAAATTCAAGTGTGGTCTTTTGATTTAGTTAACTATGTTTAGTGTTTAGTATTTATGATTATTGTAATTTTTGTGTCATAAGTTTGTTGCATCTTAATGATGGGGATTTGTGTCAAGTTATATGTGTTATGAACTTGTGTTTTGGAAAATTTCATTCAAGGATGTAGGATTGAAATTTTTTTGTTTGTATTTAGTGTTTTGTTTTTAACAAAATTTATGTTTTTTTGAAATTTGTTTTGAATCGATTGCTTTTAAAGTGTTAGTTTGAAGTATTAAAAGTGTGTATGGGGTAGGAATAATTATTTAAATTGTTTAAGGATGCATAACTAGGCGTATTAATGTGATTAAACATAATAGTCAAAATCTGCTAACTAGTGGCTAAGTGCCAAACCCTTGGTGGTTAAGCACCAGATGTCGTGGCTAAGCGCCATCATGTCACGCATAGGCACTGGTTCACGAAACTGGTTTACAGGCGATAAAATCCCAAATATTGACATTATTCTCCCCATTGTCTCCTTTAACCTCCCAAATTTGCGAATAAACATTCTAGGGCATCATCTATTTTGATCATTTTAAAGCCGTTTTCGATGAAATTTGTTAGATTTCAACTCCTTAAGGTATGACCACTTCCCCTAAGCAAAATTTTTTTATTTTCACCATATATTTTGAGTAGATTCTTGAGAAATCTAGAAATCACTATTCTTGGTAAAAATTTGAGAAAAAGCTTGAGAAATTGCTTGGATTTAGTAGATTTTGCCATTAGAAGTTATATGCAGCAAGCTTAGTTTGATTTTGGAATCTATGGTGAATATTTTTGTAAATTTTAAAAATGGCTCCAAAATTGAAGCACTCGAAGGGGAAGGCTAGATTTGATTCAGACAAGTTTGTTTGTTCAAAAGCCGAGGATCGTTACGTTTATGCAATTACATCATGTAAATTGATTCCTTAGCGTGTTTTTAGTAGACCGGTAGGATATGTTGATGAAATGATTGCTCGGAGGAATTGGGGAAATTATTGTTGCTTCTGCGTTATTGCTGTTGTTTCTGTGGTGAGAGAGTTTTATGCTAACTTGCCAGTAGTAGAGGAAAATTTAGTGATTGTTTGAGGGCAACAAGTTGATTTTTCTCCTGCGGTAATTAATACCTTTTACCTATTGCCTCCTGAAATATTATATGTTTATGCAAATTATTATCCTATGAAAGGGGAATTAGATGGATTATGTCTTTTCTTACTGATGGAAGAGGTCTCCGGAAAATAACAAATGACATAAGTGTGAATTTCCAAGCCTCAAAGTTAAATGCCACCTCCAAGGCTTGGCATTATTTTATCTCATCCAAGTTATTACCTTCGAGTCATGTTAGCGAAGTTACGAGGGAGAGAGTTGTTCTCAACTATTGTATTCAGCAGGGAAAGCCGATAGACATTGGAGTGATTTTTTTTATATTATCAATTGTGCCAGAGCTTTCACTACTGTAGGTATGGGATTTCCTTCCCTGATCCATTCAATTTGTGAGCAGTCTGGTGTAAAGTTTGAAACTTGGGAAGAGGTTTTTTAGCCACTTAGAGTTATTACCAGTGTAAATGTGAACACTTACACTATACATCTAGAATTTGGCTGGAAAGGAGGACCTGTTAGAGCTCCCAGTTCATACGCTACTGCTGCTTCTATTTCTCGTGCTTCTACTTCGCAAGCAACATCATATAGAGGTCAGTTTTCTAGTTCGCAGACTGGATTGTCATAGAGGATTTTAAAGAATGTTAGTCTAACTAGAGAACAAGTTAAGGATATAGATGGGAAGGTGGAAAACATTGAGAGATATATTCATAAACATGAGGAGTTTAAGGAAACTTATCAGCAATATATGGACATACTGATTAGAGGAGATCACAATGCTGAGATGCCTCCTCATCCATATTTTATCCTATATGTGCCTTTCAGAGATTGGAACGAGGGAGATGATGAGTAGGATTTTTATATGATGAGTTTGTGATGTTTGTATTTGTGTTTTGTGATGTTTGGACTTTTATTATTTGTTGTATTATGTTGTGAACACTGATATGTGTGGACTGTTGTTGAATTATTACCCACTATTTAAATTGCATGTTTAAACTTTTCAAAATTTACTACCATGTATTTTCTAGTATTGTTGTGATTTTTTTTATTTTAAGTTTATGTAATTGTTTTGAAAACCTCCACTACTTTAGAAATCCTTTAAAATTTCTATTTTATGAAAAACTGAAAAAATGAATTTGATTGTTGTTTACTCCTGTTTTTAAACTGTTATAATTGCATATTTAGGTTATGGAAATTCCGGTAAGCATGTTATTTTAGTTTTAAATTCTGACCCATGTATCATTTTTTATGCTTAAATGTTTTATCCTAATTAGGATTTTAAAGTGTGGGGGAAATTTTAAAATAAAATTTTCAAAAATTAAAATTTTATTTGTTCTCAAGAATACTATAAATAAATTTGATTTTTGATTGAAAATAATTATGTATATGAAGTTATATTAGGGAAGCAAAATTTTGAATATAGAAATGAGTAAGAAAATTTAGTTAAATCAAGAGTAATGATGAAAAATTTAAAGTTAAAATTTTCATAGTAAAGACATGTTAAATATAATGAAACTATCTTTAGTAGGAAATGTTGTATTTTGGAAAAATAGAAGATTTGACATTTAATTTTCGAAACTTAAATTTTTTTTATTGAGAAATAATTTTTAACACTATTATTATGATTTTTAAGTGAATGATATATATCAAAACTTTGATTAAATGGAAGGGTGTAATTCAAAATCATTTAAGGCCTTTCCAGATATAGTAATCCTTACCTGAAAAGAAAAAATGGAAAAAAAAGAAAAAGTATAGTATGTAAAAAAAATATGGAAGGAGAAGCTTGAGGATTTAAGTACCTAATCAAAAATTAGTTCCACACCTATTTTTTTTAAAATAAAAGTTTTGAGAAAATCTATAGCTTAAGAACATAATATAGTAACTAAAATTATTTTCTAATAAAAATTTTTGAAATGAGAAAAATAAAATGTTTAGATCCTATATTTTGAAAAATCTACAAGTATTTCTGAATTAGATAGAAACTCATATTTCTCATGATCGTTTACTTAAGAACTTTCTAAACCTTAAGTTGGTCTCATTTACTAAATTTTCTTCTAAATTAGACTCTTTCATTTCTAGAACAAAATTTTGAAACCATCCTAAAGAAACTCTTTTACATAATATGCAAGTTTACTTTTTATATGATTATAGTGTCACTTGAGGACAAGTAAAATTTTAAGTTTGGGGGATTTTGATGCACCTAAAAAATATAGTGTTTTTATGCACATTATTATACCTATTTTTGATGATATTGCATTTTAAGGGAATATATTTTCTTATTTTCTTGCAGGTATGATTAAAATGAATGATTGTGATGAAAGTAGCAAAAAAAGGATCAAATTTTGAGCAAAAATGAAAAGTGTGTAAAATTAGCCTCTGGCCGCTAAGCGCCAAGGGCTGACGCATAGGCGCGACAGTTAAAAGTGACGAATTTAATCAAATTTGGCACTAGTTTCAAAGGGTGTTTGAACAACCTTTGGTTTAAACTTCCTTAAATTCTTTTGGGTGGCAAATTTGAATGAAGAGATGTATCCTTTGATAGATACATTGAATCTGGACATGATTTGATGAGACATTGATCCATGAAAAAAATACCAATTTTTATGCATTGTTTTTCATCAAATTTTTAAGGATATTATGCTTTAATGAAAGGTATTTTTGTGTTTTTGGATATAGGTGAAGGAAAAATGTTCAAGAAGGAAAAAAAGTGAAAAAGGAGCAAAAATGGAGCCAAAATGCAAAATTGTCAAAATTATTGGTCTGGCGCCTAGACGCCATAATCCGACGCCTAAGCGCCAGGTCGATACGGGATCTATCAAGATTTTTGACGACTTTTGGACGGTTATTTTGACGGTGTTAGCGGTTATTGGACCTTCTAGAATACTGACAGTTATTCCTTGTTTATAGGACATGTGATACAATGTATTTGGACGCTTGGAAACGGTTGTAATCGCGAAGAGGTGCGATCCAAGGTGAAGAGGTGCGAAGAACTGGACGCAGAGTCCGGCGCCTAGGTGCCAGATTCCGGTGCCTAGGCGCCAGACACACCTTCTAGAAGATTCATTGAATGTGGACACATTTTGAAGAGGTTCCTTGAAGCAACCCTTGAAGCCTATAAATAGGAGGGCACTCCTTCAAAAAAAATTGGCCCCCCTATTTAGAGCCCCATCTAGAGAGAGAATTAGAGAGATACTTTAGGGCCACATTTTACTATCCTTCATAAATTAGTTAGTTTTTTTATTTAGAGTTTGTATTGAGAGTTTAAAGAGTTGGTGCTTTTTGAAGTTTATGTACTTTGGAGTCAGAAGAATTCAGAGGTTCAGTAGGAGAAACACTTGAGATAAGTATTTGTAATTTTATTCAAAGTTTCATTATCATGTTTTGTTGTTTAAATTCAATGTCTTTTGAGTAGTTAGTTTACTTTCTCCTTTCAATTATGAAAAGATAAATAAGATAATATAAAATTCGTTGGAGAATTAAAAACTATTTATATTTTAAACATTGTGATGATATTAATACTGGATCTTAATTTACTATTTAAATTGGCTATTTAAATTGTTAAAATCTGTTGAAGAGTTTTGATACCTAGAAGGAGATGAATTCTTAATTAGTAGATATCACATGAATCCTTGGGTGGTCGAAGGGCTTGTGCGGGTTATTCAAGGTGAAGTGCAAATAAATAGGAAGATATTATATAGTGGGCGTAGAATTGATAAGCTTTTAGAGTGACAGACTAAATTCTTGTGATTTGGTTTATAGAGAAGGAAAGGGTCACTAGTAGGGTCGACCATAGCCACCCTTGGACATCTAGTAGTGTGAGCCTAGATTAACCCATTCTACTAACAATACATCCGGACCTATCCATAAGCTAGCCTAATGTTCTTTACACTTGGATCAAAGGGTAAAGAATATGAATGCTTCTATTTGGCACAATACCATAAATTTATATTCTCCACGAATATTATCATTATCTTAGAAAATCTTGGATTAATTGAAAGGAATAAAGTTGTTTTCTTATTGCTATTTACATCAATCATTTCATTACTGCTTTATTATTGCATCTAGTAAATTAAAAATATCAAATTTATAACTATAAAAGAAATAATTAAAAATAAAATTAAAATATTAAAAAATCCATAACTCACTCCTCGTGGGATCGAAACAGGGGTCTTTGTTTCAATGCCCTATATTACTTGATACGATACTTATACTTGCGTATTACCCCTAGTGTGTAAAATATTTTCGATAATTATATTTTTATACACTAGCCGCTTTTATTATATATTACATATATTTGAAAGCATTAATTATTATATTTTTCATCAGCGGATTGCAGGTCAAGTTTTTGGCGCCGTTGTCGGGGATTGAATTTTTAGTACACATATATTTAGCGTAGGTCATGTTTTTGGCGCCGTTGTCGGGGAGGAGCGGAGGCAAATTTTTAGATTTTAAATATTTTTATTTTATTTTATTCATTTTCTTTTATTGTCGAAAAAATAAAATACGAAAAAAAAGAAAAAAATAATAATAGAATATATATAAAATATTTTTTTACTAATAAGTAGAGATTTTATTTCTTGCTAATTTACTTTTTATGCGTAGTCTTGGATCCGAAGGATTATTACCTTTAGATTCTAAAAAGAAAGAAGCTTGTTAAAAGAATTAAAAAAGGAAAACAAACTCAAAAAATCCAAGAGATGGCTAATTTACATAACAATTTACAAAATCTAATTGAAATTAATGAACAAAATGTTTACAAACCATTAAGGGATTATGCTAACCCTACAGTTGATGAACTTCGTAGTAGTACTCAAATACCTACTGTAGATGCCAATTCTTTTGAGCTTAAACCATCTATCATTCAAATGGTTCAAAATAATCAATTTGGAGGAACACCAAATGAGGATCCAAATTTACACCTTGCTAGTTTTTTAGAACTTTGTGCTACTTTTAAATATAACAATGTTTCGATGATGCTATTAGACTTAGAATCTTTCCTTTTTCTTTAAGAGATAAAGCAAAGATGTGGTTGAACTCATTAGCAACAGGTTTTATTAAAACATGGGCTGAAATAGCACAAAAATTCCTTGCTAAATATTTTCCTCCTAAAATTGCTAAATTAAGAGATGATATTATTTCATTTAGTCAATTTGATGGGGAGACAATTTATGAAACTTGGGAAAGATTTAAAGAACTTTTAAGAAAATGTCCTCATCATGCTTTACCTGATTGGTTAATTTTCAAACATTTTATAATGGTTTAATTGGATCACTAAAATCAATTGTTGATCTTTCTTCTTGGAGGTTCTTTAATGTCTAAATCATTTGAAGAAGCTTATACTTTAATTGAAGAAATGGCTAACAATAATTTTCAATGGCCTTTTGAAAGGATTAATCCTAAAAGAATGTCAAGTATTCAAGATAACGAGGCATTTTCTATCTTAGCTTCACAAGTAGCTGCAATATCTAGGAAATTAGATAATTTTGCCATCAACATATCACATAACAACTCATCTAATATTGAAGATTCTCAAACTATTGAAACTTTACAAGCTATTGCTAGTAAAAATAATCCGTATTCAAATTATTATAATCCTTGATGGAAAAATCACCCTAATTTTAATTGGAATAATCAACAACAACAATGGGGTAATAATCAATCCCATCCAACTGGAAATTGGAATAATCAAGTAAATTCAAATTATAAACCACCTAGATTTGATAATCAACCGAAAAAGTTATCAATAGAAGAATTAATTTTACAAATGAGTAATCAATTACAAAATCAAAATACTGCTATTCGTAATATTGAGAATCAAATGGGACAAATAGCTAATTTAATTAATAACAGACCTCCAGGAACACTTCCTAGTAATGTCGAAATTAATCTAAAAGAAACTGGAAAAGAACATGAACATGTTAAAGCTGTACAACTTAGAAGTGGAAAGGAATTAAAAGAAAGAATGCAGAATAAAATTGAAAAAGTGATTAAGGTTGAAGAGATTGAAAAACCTAAAGAAACTCCTTCTCCTAATCAAGATCAAACTAATATTTCTATTAATGTGGAAGTTGAAAAACCATCACCACCTTTTCCTCAAAGATTAAAACATCAGAAGCTTGATCATCGATTTTCTAAGTTCTTTGAAATTTTTAAGAAACTTACTATAAACATACCTTTTGCTTTGAAGCTTTGGAACGGATGCCAACTTATGCAAAATTTATGAAGGATATATTAAGTAAGAAATGAAAATTTGAAGCCTTTGAAACTGTTGCATTAAGTGAATAATGTAGTGCAATAATTCAAAATAAATTACCTCAGAAACTTAAAGATCCTGGAAGTTTTACTATACCTTGTGTTATTGTAGAAAAATTTTGTGGAAAAGCTTTATGTGATTTAGGAGCAAGTATTAATCTCATGTCATTTTCTATTTATCGAAGGTTGAATTTAGGAGAGATTACTCCCACCACTGTAACTCTTCGGTTAGCTAATAGATCTATCACTTACCCTAAAAGATTTATAGAGGATGTACTTGTTAAAGTAGATAAATTTATCTTCCCTGTGGATTTCATTGTACTTGATATGGAAGAAGATAAAGAAATACCAATTATTTTAGGGAGACCTTTTCTAGCTACCTGGACGAGCTATGATTGATGTGCGAAAAGGAGAATTAACTATGAGAGTTAATGATCAAGAGATTAAATTCAATGTTCTTAAATCGATCAAGTACCACGACAAAGAAAATTGCTATCGAATGGATACTTTTGATTTTATAATTGAAAAACACTATCGAGAAAAATGTAAAATCATTCCTGAAGAAGAAATTGAATTTTTAACTGATGAAAATGAAGAACTAAAAGAAGAAGAATTACTTAAAGAAACTCATTATATTAAAGATAACTAGGAAACTTTAGACATAACTCAAAATGATATACTTTTACCCTCAATTAAAAAAGCCCCTGAACTGGAATTCAAAATGTTACCTTCACATTTAAAGTATGCATTTCTTGAAAATTCATTAACTTTACATGTTATTATTTCTTCTGAGCTAAGTTTAGATCAAGAAGAAAAATTAATAGGAGTGTTAAAGAATTATAAGAAAGCTTTTGGTTGGACTATTGCTGATATAAGAGGAATAAGCCCTTCCATTTGTATGCATTAAATTTTAATGGAAGAAAATTTTAAACCTACTATTGAACCACAAAGAAGATTAAATCCTATCATGAAAGAGGTTGTTAAAAAAGAAATTTTAAAATGGTTAGATGCTGGAATTATTTATCCTATTTCAGATAGCCAATGGATAAGTCCTATTCATTGTGTTCCGAAGAAAGAAGGAGTAACTGTGACTGTCAATGATAAAAACGAACTAATTCCTACAAGACAAGTTACTAGATGGAGAATTTGCATTGATTATCGGAAGTTAAATGACGCCACTAGAAAGGATCATTTTCGTTTACCTTTCTTGGATCAAATGCTTGACAAATTAGCTGGACACTCATATTTCTGTTTTTTGGATGGACATTTTGGTTATCATCAATCACATATCGCTCTTGACGACCAAGAGAAAACAACATTTACAAGTCCTTATGGGACATTTGCCTTTAGAAGAATGCCTTTTGATTTATGTAATGCACCTGCAAATTTTCAAAGATGTATGATGTCAATATTTTGTGATTTGATTGACAAAGGAATTAAAGTATTCATGGACGATTTTTCAGTTTTTGGAACTTCTTTTGAGTCTTGTTTGGAAAATATTTCCAAAGCTCTGAAAAGATGTGAAGAAACAAATTTAGTTCTTAACTAGGAAAAATGTCAATTTATGGTCACAGAAGGCATTGTACTTGGTCATAAAGTTTCACAAAAAAGGATGGAAGTTGATCAAGCAAAAGTGAAAATTATTCTTTGACTGCAACCCCCTACTACTATTACTGATGTGAGAAGTTTTCTGGGTCATGCTGGATTTTATAGAAGATATAAAGGATTTTTCTAAAATTGCTAAACCTCTTTGGCATTTATTGGAAAAAGAAGCTAAATTTAAATTTAATGAAGAATGTGTTAATGCTTTCAATATTTTAAAAGAAAAATTAATAACTGCACCTATAATTGTTGCACCTAATTGGAATAAACTTTTTGAATTAATGTGCGATGCAAGTGATTTTGCAATTGGAGCTGTATTGGGATAAAAATATGAGAAAATTTTCAAAGTTATATATTATGCTAGTAAAACTCTTACTGAAACTCAAAGAAATTACACTACTATCGAGAAAGAGCTTTTAGCTATAGTATATGCCTTTGATAAATTTAGACCTTATCTTCTTGGTACCAAATGCATAGTTCATACTAATAATTCTGCTATTAATTATTTAATGTTAAAAAAAGATGCTAAACCTAGACTAATAAGATGGGTTTTACTTCTACAAGAATTTGATTTTCAAATAGTGGATAGAAAAGGAACGGACAACCAAATTGCTGATCATTTATCTAGAATAAAGAATGATGTTATTACTGAAGAAAATATAAATGAGAAATTTCCTGATGAACATTTGTATGTTATTCAAGGATTCCAAACACATTGGTATGCATATATAGTTAACTATTTAGTTAGCAATATTTTACCTTATGGATTGGATAATAAAATTATTAAGAAATTTAAAAATGATGCTAAATCTTATATTTGGGAAGATCCTCATTTATTTAAATTAGGAAGAGATTACGTAATTCGTAGATGCGTACCTTATGAAGAAACTTATGCTTATTATTCAAAATTGTCATGATTCCGAATTTGGAGGACGGTTTGCGGTAGATAAAGCTGCATTTAAAATTTTAAATTCGGGATTTTATTGGCCTACCTTATTTAAAGATGTGAGACATTATGTGAAAACATGTGATCGATGTCGAAAGGATGGGAAATATATCTAAGAAAGATGAAATGCCTTTAAAGCTATATATTGGAAGTTGAAATTTTTGATATATGGGGTTTAGACTTTATGGGACCATTTGTACCATCATCTGGAAAGATTTATATTTTATTAGCGGTTGATTACGTTTCAAAGTGGATTGAATCTGTAGCTTTACCAAGCTATGATTCTAAAAGTGTTTCAAAATTTTTAAAGAAGATGATTTTTTCAAGATTTAGAATGCCTAAGGTAATTTTCACAGATGGTGGAAGTCATTTTAGAAATATAAGAATTCAATCATTATTTGAAAAATTTGGAATCAAACACAGAATTGCAACTGCATATCACCCACAAACAAGTGGAATGGCTGAAGTATCAAACAGAGAAATTAAAAGAATTTTAGAGAAGATTGTTAATCCTAAAAGAACTGATTGGGTTGATAGACTTGATTCTGCATCATGGGCTTATAGAACAGCTTATATGACACCAATCGGAATGTCACCTTACCGGTTAGTTTATGGTGAACATTGTCACTTACCTGTTGAACTTAAACATAATGCTTATTGGGCGATAAAGGAGTTTAATTTTGATTTGAATATTGTAGGAGAAAAACGATTATTGCAATTAAATGAGATGGATGAAGTAAGAAATGAATCATATGAAAATGCAAGGATTTATAAAGAGAAAATGAAAATATTACATGATAAAAATATTTCAGGAAAAATATTTGAGCCTGGACAAAAAGTATTATTATTTAATACTCGTTTAAGACTTTTTCCTAGAAAATTAAGATCAAAATGGATAGGACCGTATATAATATAAAAAGTATACCATTATGGAGCTGTGGATATTAAAGATCCCAAAATGGGAAAAATTTTTAAAGTTAATGGATTAAGACTGAAGCCTTATTTGGGAGATATTAAAAAGATTTATAAAGAGGCTTATGAGTTAAGTCTACCTGATTAAAAACTTAACCAAAGGTTGGGCTGACGATGTTAAACCAAGCGCTTTGTGGGAGGCAACCCATAGTTATTCATTGTTTTGTGTGTTTTTACATTTCTAATGTAAGGTTATGCCTCGGTCTTGGTTAATTTTATATTACTTTAGAAAATTTGATGCTAACAAGTCTTTATTGACTTAAGCTAAAAATTATCTCGAAATATATAAAGCTTAGACATCGGATCACTCTATTTCATATATGAGTAAAAAGGAGATCAAGATAACCTTCATTATGATTGCGTATAATTTGTGTTACTGAGTCTATATTGATCTTACCATTCTAAATTACCTATTTTGGAGAACGAAACTTTGAAATTTAACGTTAGGCGAAACGGAGTCGAACATGGTTCTGGCACCTAGGCGCCAGATTTGGCGCCTAAGCGCCAGAGTAAACTGTGTGTCGATGGTTCTGACGCCTAGGCACCTGATTTGGCACCTAAGCGCCACAGTTATTAGATCGTGTCAAAATCGAAAATCTTCAGTTTTCACACGATCTTCCCTTATAAATTACCCTATCTTCGTCCCCAATCCCTATGCAATCATTATTTCGACCCATACACTCCATTCTTGAGAGATTAGAGAGGATTTTTGAAGAAATGGAGAGGAGAAATCTTGGAGAAGAGGCTAGAGACAAGGTCTTAAAGGATCCTTAACCCTACTTCAATGGTTTCATCGCTGTAAGTTTGGAGAAAATTTCTAGTCGTCTAAATAAGTTTGAAGCAGAATTTAAAAGCATTGGAGATCGCCTTCATGAGATTTTTCATCAAATTGAACATCTAGAATGGCAGGCAAGACTTCAATTTGATCATCTAGCGGCTTATCAAGATGCTCAAGTGGAGATGTATGCGAAGAACAATTGGATCGACGAGAAAATGACTACGGATTTTCCGAGAGTGTTAGTATTCTTCCCCAGTAGGCCAAGCAATCTTCATTATGAAGATAAAGGGAATTAGATAGTGATGTGGTGAGATTGTAATTATTCTAGTGTGTCGTTGTATTGATTTAGGGAATCGATTGTGTTTGTTTGTGTGTTTGCTTTCATGTTCAATGTGTGTTGTATTTGCTTTCAAATTTGTGTTGTTTGATCGTTGTTAGAACTTGGATCATGTTATGATACTTATCTGAATTGTATTGAGCCCAAAATTGAAAATCATGAATGGAATTAGAAGAGTTTGAATTAAACTTGTGTTTAATTGGTGGATTTAATTTTTAATTTTTAAAATTTTTGGAAAATATTTTGGAAGATGGAAACTGAAGCAATACTCTTATATGAGTAATTAGAAGTTTAAATTATGAATTTTGGTGGAAAATAAAATTTTTAAAGTGATTTTTTTTTTGAAAGGCGAGTTTGGCGCCTAGGTGCCAGAATTCGGCGCCTAGGCGCCGGTTCGGCTCTGCTACACGAAAATCACCATTTAAACCCCCATTAGCCATTTTTGACGCCTAAGCTTCATACCCTTCCTCTTTTCGCGAAAACCCTCCTTCTAAATCCATTTTGAGGTCAAAACATCAAGATTTTGAGCCGAAATCACTTGATTTCTTCATCTCAAGGTCAGATCTACACTCTAATCCATTTATTTTTTATTTTCACCATAGTTTTTCCTATTTTTGGCTAAAAACTGAAATTTTGAGAAAGATTTTGATTTTTAATGTTTCTCTATGAATTTTTAAACTCATTTTAAGTTTCTTTGGCTTAAAAGAGTTTAAATCTTTGATTCCTTAATTTATTTGTGTTTTCTTTCACATTTAGATGACACTGAAATCTAAGTGAGGAAAGGCACGAGAAAATTTTGACAGTAGCAAGTTCGCGACTGCGGCAGCGCATTTTCGATATTATGAATTTGCGACGTCCAGAAAATTTATCTAAGAGCAAAGCTTTTACAATCCCGGTGAAATGATCGAGAACACGATCGTTGCGCACAACTGGCAACGATTCTGTTATTTCACCGTTGTTGCTGTTATTCCAGTCGTGCGCAAATTTTATGCTAACTTTTTGGATGCAAAAGACTACGAAGTCTTCGTCAGAGGTGTTGGAGTAGGATTTACTCCGGAAAGGATCAATGTTTTTTATGGACTGCCACCTACCATCGAGTGCCACTATTCTGGATTATATCCATCTGAGGGAGATCTTGAGATGATTATTGCTTATTTGACTGACGGCACTGGAGCTTGGAAGATCCGGAATGATAGACGGGTAAATTTCAAATCTCCTAAGTTAAATGGTATTTCAAAGGCATGGCATTACTTTATTTCTGTAAGACTTATACCTTCCAACCACACGAGCGAAGTGACTAGAGATCGAGCTATCTTAAACTACCGCATTCGGGAGAGGAAGCCGATAGATGTCGGCGATATTATTTTTGATTACGTGGAGTCTACTCGCTAGATCCAAGTACTTACGTAGGACTAGGATTCCCATCTCTCGATTTATACTTTATGTGTGAACAATGGAGTCACCTGCCGATATTTACGAGGAGAAGCTGAAGTCTACCAAGCCGATTGGGCGGGAGAGTGTTAGTATCTATGATTGTCTTCATGGGAAGAGATCTACGGCCCCTTCTACTTCGCACCTACTCCAGGTAGAGCTTCCACTTCCAGACCTTCTACTTCTACTGCTGAGCCACCGTCTAGTTTTTGGGAATCGATGCATGATCAATTTCTGGAGCGACGGAATGAGTTATTTCTAGCTCACTGCAGAGTTGATACAATGGATAAGAAAATTGATCACCTATCTGATTACACCCAGAGGAAGAGCGAGTATGATGCTGAGTATTCAGAGTCTTTAGTTAGATTCTTGAAGGGTGAGCATGATATTCAGTTTCCCACCTGTCCTAGATTTTCACCATATGTTGATCCTAAAGATGTGGAGTTTTTTTTTGGTGATGACGATGACGAGAATACAGACAGTGATTAGTAACCTGATTTACCTCTAAGATGTGCTGAGTCTGTTGTTAGTTTAGTTTTTGTTTGCTAGTACTGATTGTTGTTTGTTGTTTGCTAGTTTAGATTTGTTTACGAGACTTTTTATGAATTGTTTGATGTTGAGCCTGTTTTAGATATTTAGTTGCAGACTGAAATTTGAATGAATTTGTGTTTATTTTTGTTTCAGCCTACTGCTTAGTATTCTAGAATAGTTAGTAATATTATTTTATTTCTGTTAGTAATATAGTTATTAAATTCAACTACTGCTATATAAATTTTTTTTAAAAAAAAAATTTTTGAGCCTGCTTACTTTTATATGCTTCATTATTTCTGTAATATTCATAAAAAGCATGTGTAGAAGTAAATTATATTTCTTTCTAGAATTTTTTTTACATGCTTATAAAATTCCTTTTTAAATTATACTTTTCTTTCTCTCATACTTAATTTTTTTTTATGACATACTGAAACTTAAGTTTGGGGGAAGGGAAAATACATGCAAATTTAAATTTTATTTGTCCTTAATAAACTAATATTTTCTAAAAAAAAATCTTATCATAACATAAGGAATGAAGAATCTATTTAAGATCACTTAAATTTTTTAAATTATAAATAATTTAGTGCACTTAACCAAAATTTTAATAACTTTGATTGATTTTAAGAATAGAATTATTTAACTTAAAGAAGAATAAGATTAAGAAAATTTTCTATTCATAATAGAAATAATTGAATTTTAGAAGTATTAAGAAATCAAAAATTATAACTTGAAAAGAAAAGATTGAAAGTCTTTTTGAAATTCTATTCATGTTATAATAATTAAGTGAAAATGTAAAAGTTTGAAAATATAAGTAAAGGATAGTGAAGTTCAAAATCATTAACAGGCTATCTAGATACAGTAATCCTCACTGTGAAAACAAAAAAGAAGAAAAGAAAAAAGAGGAGAAGCTTGAGGATATGTCTAATAAAAAATTGGCTTCACTTGAATTATCTTATATGAAGAAAACTAGTTTCATACTTTACTTAATTTTTATGCATGAATCTTTATTTAAGAAAGGCTTTTCATGAAAATCTTTTTCTTGTAAATAATCTATGTGATCTTAATATAAAAAACCTCTATTATTTTCGAAATGAATGAAAAAATTTTGAAGTCTAATGATTTGGCAGTTGAATATTCTTTAAATTCTTAAAATTAAACTTAGTTAGTAAAATTTGGTTAATGATTTACTAAAGCCTTTATAAGATCAAAAATTACAAGGAGTCTTAAATATTTATCTTTCATTCCAAATGTTATACATTTTATATAGTAAAAAAGGTTACTTGAGGACAAGTAACGTTTAAGTTTGGGGGATTTTGATCCATGAAAAAAATACCCCTTTTTATGCCTTGATTTTTATCAAATTTAAAGGATATTATGCTTTAATGAATAATATTTTTGCGTTTTTGGATATAGGTGATGGAATAATGTTCAAGAAGGAAAAAAAGTGAAAAAAGAGCAAAAAGGAGCAAAAAGGAGCAAAAATGGAGCCAAAATGCAAAATTATCAAAATTATTGGTCTGGCGCCTAGGCGCGCAATCCGCGCACTGAGCGCCGGAGTCGATATGGGATCTGTTAAGATTTTTGACGACTTTTTGACTGTTATTTTGACGGTGTTATCGGTTATTGGACCTTCTAGAAGACTGACAGTTGTTCCTGCTTTATAGGACATGTGATATAATGTATTTGGACACTTGGAAAGGGTTTTAATCATGAAAGAGGTGCGATCCAAAGTGAAGAGGTGCGAAGAACTGGACGCAGAGTCCGGCACCTAGGTGCCAGATTTTTGGCGCCTAGGCGCCAAACACACCTTCTAGAAGATTCATTGAATGTTGACACATTTTGAAGAGGTGCCTTGAGGTAACCCTTGAAGCCTATAAATAGGAGGGTACTCCTTCAGAAAAAATTGGCCCCCTTATCTAGAGCCCCATCTAGAGAGAGAATTAGAGAGATACTTTAGGGCCACATTTTACTATCCTTCATAAATTAGTTAGTTATTTTATTTAGAGTTTGTATTGAGAGTTTAAAGAGTTGGTGCTTTTTGAAGTTTATTTGCTTTGGAGTCAGAAGAATTCAGAGTTTCAGTAGGAATAACACTTGAGATAAGTATTTGTAATTTTATTCAAAGTTTCATTATCATGTTTTGATGTTTAACTTCAATGTGTTAAGAGTAGTTAGTTTACTTTCTCCTTTCAATTATGAAAAGATAAATAAGATAATACAAAATTTTTTGGAGAATTAAAAACTGTTTATATTTTAAAACTTTGTGATGATATTAATACCAGATCTTAATTTACTATTTAAATTGTTAAAATCTGTTGAAGAGTTTTGATACCTAGAAGGAGATGAATTCTTAACTAGTAGATATCACATGAATCCTTGGGTAGTCGAAAGCCTTGTGCGGGTTATGCAAGGTGAAGTGCAAATAAATAGGAAGATATTATATAATGGGCGTAGAATTGATAAGTTTTTAGAGTGACAGAATAAATTCTTGTGATTTGGTTTATAGAGAAGAAAAGGGTCACTAGTAGGGCCAACCATAGCCACCCTTGGACATCTAGTAGTGTGAGCCTAGATTAACCCATTCTACTAACAATACATCCGGACCTGATCTATAGGCTAGCCAATGTTCTTTACACCTGGATCAAAGGGTAAAGATTATGAATGCTTCTATTTAGCACAACACCATAAATTTATATTCTCCATGAATATTATCATTATCTTAGAAAATCTTGTATTGATTGAAAGGAAGAAAGTTGTTTCCTTATTGCTATTTACATCATTCATTTCATTACTAGTTTAAAATTGCATCTAGTAAATTAAAAATATCAAATTTATAACTATAAAAAAATACTTAAAATAAAATTTAAATATTTAAAAATCCATAACTCACTCCTCGTGGGATCGGTACTGGGGTCTTTGTTTCAAAGCCTTATATTACTTGATACGATACGTATACTTGCGTAGTACTCTTAGTGTGTAAAATATTTTCGATAAAATTATATTTATATACACTAGCCGCTATTATTATCTATTACATATATTTGAAAGCATTAATTATTATATTTGTCATCAGTGGATTGCGGGTCAAGTTTTTGGTGTCGTTGCCGGGGATTGAATTTTTAGTACACATATATTTAGCGTGGGTCAGACACCAAAGAACCTTTTGAAGAATTATTAAAATGAAGACATGTAATTAGAAAGGGTCTTTTTTGAGATTTTATAGGGTGTGCTTTTAGAGAGACTTTGAAGTTATTGGAGTATTGTAAAGAGTTTTAGAGGGGAAAGAGTTGGTATTGAAGCCTTCTTCTCACCAATATTTGTTATCATCCATTTACCTAGTTTGTATTTGAATTTAAAGACAGAGTTGGTGTCTATAGAGTTAGGCGATCGACTCTGAGGAGTCATTTAGTGGAAAGCAAAGTTTCAAAGGAACTTCAAGAGTCTTGTGGAAAGGATTTTCAGATAAGTTTTTATCTTTGTTTATACATTTGGTTTTAAAGTAAGACTTGTTGTGTTTTCATTATAATCTCTTCTTTCAAATCAAATTTTGTTTGTATTTTTTCCATGAGTTCTAAGTAGTTTTCTTTATCATTTTCCTTTTAAATGATGAAGTAATTAAATTATGGATGGAAGTTGTGTGAAGTATAAATATTTAATTTTGGAAGAAGTTGTGATGATTCAACTACCTTGCACTTCATTTACCTCATGATTTAGCCAATTGAGATGTTGAAATTTGTTGTGAGGACATGCAAGAACCACTGCATATTGTCTCAATCAACAATTTGAGAGAATCACATGAAATTATATGGGTGAGAATTGTAGTCCATATAGTTGAGTGCACTTAAATAAAGAGATATGCCTTTAATTGGGTCTAGAATTAGAGGACTTCAGAGTGACAGGCTAAAGCCACCAATTTGGTTTGATGTTTTAAGCTTTTTTATGAGATGTTAGCCTCGAGATGGAGGGAGAAGAGGGAACTCTAGAGTGAGAGCTAGTATCTTCCCTGCCTAACCCATCTGCAAGATTTCAAAACATCAGATTAACCTATGTTCTTTATAGAACCAAGTAAGGGTAAAAATTATAACTGCTCCTATTTGGCCCAACACATTTAGACCACAATAAAATTCCATAATTATTACTGATTCATGAAGAGGAAAAAGATATTTTATTCTCATTTTCTTTCATATTATTTAATAGTCTTGATAATTTTAGTTGCTTACTTTAATTTTTCTTAAAAATTATCAAAAAGAATTTAAACTTTCTAATTATAAAACATAACTTACAAAATCTTTTTGAAAAATAAAAAGTTGTTTTTCTGCTTCCTTTAAATTTTTAGAACATTTTTATGTGGGTTCGATATCTCGGGGCTTAATCAAAGAGTCCTATTTTACTTGATAAAAGATACATATACTTGCATAGAATCTCATATTATAAATAATTAAAGTTGATCTCTTATTTTCTTTGAAATTAAGTTTTTAGTGTTGTTGTAAAGAAAGTGATATTATTGTTGAGAAGAAATAGAAAGTGTAGATTCATATATAAAATGTGAGCATAAATATTCGGGGATCATTGTACAATGCAGATGAGATTGCCGATGATGTTGTTCTATTTTTTTACAACCTTCTTACACTTCCTAAATCACCGAGATCTTCTATCAAGGCAGATGTGTTTAATTTTGACCCAGTCCCCATTTATTTCTCCCACCTTTCATCCATTCCTAAGGTAGAGGAATTTTGGAAAGCTATAAACTCCATTGACAGTAATAGGGCTGCTGGCCCGGATGGCTTCTCTTCTAAATTTTACAAGAAGTCTTGATCTACTGTTAATCATCAGATCATTAAAGCTATTCAGGCATTCTTTAGAGGATTGGATCCCCGAAACTATTTATATTCTGCTACAATGGTTCTCATTCGCAAGAATTCCCCTAAGAAGAGTTGGGATGATTTCAGACCTATCAGTTTGACTGATGTTATCAGTAAAACCATTAGCAAGATTATTATGTACAGATTGCAGCCTTACCTCCCCTAGGAGATTAGTGATAATAAAACCACCTTTGTGCAAGGTAGAAATATAGCTGATAATGTCCTTTTAGCTCAAGAAATTTTGTTGGATTTGGTTAAGCAGTGCAGATGTGGTAACATCATTTTTAAATTGGACTTAAAGAAGGCTCATGATACAATTAGACCGAATTTTATTTAGGAGGTTCTGAGAGCTAAGGGATTACCTGAAGATTTTATTAATATCATTCTGAGGTGGTTCAGTAATAATAAGTCTTCTATCCTAATTATTGGCAGGCTACATGGCTTCTTCAAAGCTACAAGAGGACTTAAAATAAGGGGACCTCAGTCCCCTACCATTTTTCTCCTTGCTCTTGATTATCTTTCAAGGATTTTGAATTATGAATTTGCAAACACCCCTAACATGCAATACAATCATAGATCCAATTTAATTATTACTCATGACTTATGTTGATGACATTTTTATATTTACCAGAGCCTCCAAGATTGTTGTCAAATCTCTTTTTCAGTATTTATAGGACTTTCAGGATACTTCTGGGTTAAGGCTCAATCATAAGAAGTGACTTATTCTTTTCAGTAAGCAAGTTAAAGTTCCAATCAAGCAGTGGGAAATTAATTTTACTAAGTGTAGTGCCACATCCCTCCCTTTGCTTTATTGGTGTGTGCAACTTTTGAAAGGTAGAACAAAACAGTCCCAATACGAACAAATTTTTGCCAAAATACAAACCAACTAAAATGTTGGACTACTTTCTTTCTGTCCAATGGGGGGGGGAATCACTTTACTAAAAAGCATTCTCACTTCCTTTCCCTCTTATCTAATGTAAATTACTATTATGAAAAAAAGCACTCATTTATTAATGGAAAGAGCTTTTAATAAGTTTTTATGGGATGGGCGAAGAAAGCAAATGCGTTGGTTTAGCTGGCAGAAAGTGTGCAAACCATTGGCAGTTGGTGGTCTGGGGCTCAAAGGTTTAAACCATATTAGCCAAGTTAACATTTATAAACTCTGGATAAAATTCAGATAGCAAGAATCTTTGTGGGCTAAATTTATGTTGGGAAAGTATTGCAGAGGTTGTCTTCCTTTAGTGTTTATTAGTAGAATGGGTGACTCAAAGATCTGGGTGAACTTGCTTAAAGTAAGAACCCAAGCTGAGGAGTTATTCATATGGAAGTTGTAGCCTGGACAGATCAATTTATGGCTTGATAATTGGACTAAGGAGGGTATGATTCTTCATAAAGTACCCCTAGATGTAAATATCAATTTAAATGTTGCTGATTGTTGGAGTGATAATGTTTGGAATGTTTCCCTGATTCCTGATGTCCTTCATCCTGATATGATCTCTGAAATTCTGAAGACCCCTATCTGTCATAGAACAACTGACAGAATTCATCTTAAGAAGGTTAAATATCAATCTACATTAGCCTTTATTAACAATCTTCTTTTAGGTGGAATCCACTTCAGTGGGGAAATGCTTGCTGAAAAAATTTCCTTACCCCTTCCCTGTCATTCTTCATTTGGAGGCTCTTTCATAAGATCCTCCCTACTGATGATATATTGAAGCTAAAGGGCCTGAGAGGCCCTTCTTCTTGTCTGTTATGCAAAATGGAGAAAGAAACATTATACCATTTATTTTTTAAATGTAACTTTGTTTAGAAAGTGTGGAATACTTTCTTATGTGAGCTCTCTATCCCAACTATTAACCTTACTTGGATCTCTTTTAATCTATGTTGGGCTAGCTGGCACTTTGCTAAAATCTTTACTATAGTTGGAATGGCAGCTTGGTTCATTTGGATGGCAAGAAATAAATTAAAATATGAGGAAATTGCTATCTTCTACATTCAGGTTGTAAGTCATTGCAGTAGTTTTCTATCTAGAATTATTAAACAAAAGGGGTTCCCAAATATCCTTACTCATTTGGAACAGGTGGTGAATACTCCTCTCTTGGTTTCTTTAGTGTTGTGGAAAAAACCTGAAGCACCCTTTTTGAAGGTTAATACAGATGGCAGTTTCTTGAGAACATGGCAGGTATTGGAGGGGTGTTTAGAGATCATTTGGGTAGATGCTTACTTTACTACCAGTCTCATGTGAATGCAACAGATGCTTTGGAAGCTGAGGTCATTGTTGTTTTATGGGCCTTAAAGATTTCTATAAAATGTAAATTCTAATTCTGGCTCATTGAATTAAATTCGAAGCTATTAGTGCAATCCCTTCTTGGGCAGCCCCCACACCCCACCTTGGCACCATCTTCATTAGATTTCCAAGATTAGAAGCCTAATTTTGAAGCTCTCTATCAGGTACAATTTCATAATCAAGGAAGGAAACAGACCTGCTAACTAGTTACCTAAACAAGGAAGATGCAATCAGATGATTGTACTTAGTAAAACCCCTTCCCCCTATGTATTTTGCTCCATGGGGACAGTTTGAATCTCTCCTATATTAGATATTGTAATAGAATTTTGAAGTAATGTTATTGCTACCTGGGTACAAGTTTTGGGTGCTCTCAGGTAGTTTTTGTTAATATATATATATATATATATATATATATATATATATATATATATATATATATATATATATATATATATATATATATATATATATATTATGATCATGATAGATAAGTACATTCTCTTAACATTATTTAAACGTTATGATCATTTTACCAAAATATCTTAGATGTAAACAATTATAGTTTACATAAAAAAGTATGATGATGACGATCTGTAGCTTTATTTTATGTTATTATTAATGACTTAGTGATTCTATGTAATGAAAATTAGAAGATTAAAAAATTAATTTTAAATAGATCTTACACTAAATATTTGTTGCATATTCGACTTTGTATAATCTATTAGCGTATATAGGTCATATTGAGTTTGGACATAATAATGAACATATAAATTAAGCTTAATTTTTGCTTAATATTTCAAAAAATAGACTTAACCCAATAGTTACCTACACATGATGTAAATTAAGCATCTTCTAAAATTTAGGGTGAGCCACAACAATAAGCTTTAACTTTTAAGGTTGTTTAGTCCTCTCTAATGCTGAATCTTAAAATCAATTTTATATAATTTTAATCTCATTCTTGATCAACCTCTCTGTCTTGGCCCCTGGTCAATTCTATTTAGGCCCACAATATTTCCCACTATCCCTAGGTGTCTCGGTGGATGAGTTTGAAAGGATTTGAGTGGAAATAAAAAGTTGGGACTTACAACCTAATAAATGCGAGTCATGAAAAGGGTCAAGAAAAATGGTTAGCCAACTCTGAGAAGAAGGCCTGGCCTAAAGATTGGAATTGCGAATTTATTTAGAATAGTTTTGAATAAAGTTTTATATATGACTGACTCATCTGAGTTGAATACTTGAATTGTTTAGATTTGATTTCTTTTAAAAATTTGATTTAAGTTAATTTGATTTGATTGATTAGGCTTTATTTTAAGTTATAAAGGTTACTTCTTATAAATGTATTTCTAGTGCTTTTGAAGTTGGTCTGAAGATATTTGAAGTTGAAGTTAAGTTTTAGAGTTTGTTTGAGTTTAAATTTATTTGCAAATACTTGAAGATTATTTAAATTTTAAAATTACTTGAAAATGTTTGATGATTCTTTGAAATACTTTTGAGGTTTTAAGGTTTGTTTAAGGGTTATTAAGGTTGTTTAAATTTTGTTTTGAAGTTCTTTTGTTTAAAGTTGTTAAAATCATTTTTTGAAGTTTGTTTAATTTTCAAATGGTAAATAAAATTTGGTTTTGAAATTATTAAGTTTTTAAAAGTTTATTAAAGTTTTTGTTAAAATTAGTTAAAATATTGTTAAAGTTTAACGTTTGTTTTATTTTCTAAAAGTTCTGTTAAAGTTTGAAGTTCATGAAAGTCTAATTTGAATGATTTGAAGTTTCAATGAAAGGGTAAGTTAGGGACATTTGAAGCTTAAAAGTTAGGTTTTTTAAGTTTGAAATAGCTTATGGCATTGTAAAGGTTCCTTTGAGTTAAGATGAGTTTAGATTATGTTAGGTAGGGTCAAACTTTAGGGATTTAAAAAATTTTAGGTTTTAGATTAAAAGAGTTTTGGCTTTTAAAAAGGTTTTGGTTTGGTTTTGGATTTTAAATAATTTTGGGTTTTAAAAAAGTTTTGGTTTTGTATTAAAGAGTTTAAGATTTTGAAATGGTTTTTGCATTTGGTTTAGATTTTGATGAGTTAAGGGTTTTGAAAACATTATAAAATTTAGTTTAGGATTTTGAAGAATTTTGGGCTTTGAAAAAAAATTTGAATGTAGGTTTTGGTGTGAAGATTTTTGTTTTGATAAAAAAAATGATTTGATTTAAAAAGGGTTGTTTAGAAATATTAACTTATGTATTTCAAATCCTAGGATCATATAAGAAAGATGAATTTCTAAATGGAAGTGAAGCTCTAATCCTAAAATATAGCTAGACTCTAAAAGAAAGTTAAATTTGTGGACTATCTAATTTTTTTTTGGTTTAACGCCCTAGGTCAATATGGTCATGGCTTCCATCATCTTGGGTGTATTATTATTCTTAATTTATTAACCAGCCAGATAGTAAGACGTCTCCATTATTATCATAGCAATGACATATGCAGATCTTCTCACTATTAGGTGGTTTAAAATGTTAGTATTTGTAAGCATGGGTTACTTCATCCTATGGTTGTTGACCTAACTTTTGTTGAGGTTTAGTCTATCTTCCTTAAAACCTAGGATCTAGCCATAAGAATTTTCTATTGACTATCCTATATGACTTGTGATGGAACTCTATCCCATTAGAAATTCTAAACACCTCTTTACACTTTTTGGAGTTCCAATTGTATGGTTCTTACCTCTAGCTTTTAGTAGGATGAAACCAACATGGGGGAGCTCAAGAAGAGTCCCCATAGAATTGTCAAGCCTTCGAGTTAACCCTCGGTGGTATGGTCTTGGTCACGCACATGCACATGCAAACACTTAAACAATTCACTCCAATCCCCAAATCCTGAAACCAATATTGCGTAGCCTGGTTCCTCACTTTTTTGGGAACTCATGTCTCCCAAGCCCATAGCCTTTGGCTAGGTTGGCTAGGATCAACACATGGAGGGTCCAATATGGGCTCTTTCATTGGTCTCATGGCTCAAAAAGGGTAATTTTAAGATTAGAATCTTCATTGAATCCCAATTTTACCAAAATCTCCAATTTTGGCCTTTTAGCCCTAAACTTACCAAAATACCCCTGCACCCTAATTTTCATAAAATTGCTCAAACTCTAAAGTCTCTCCAAAAATCATATCAAATCACTCCAAACTATTCAAATTGACTAAAATCCCCCATTTTCCACAAAATTCTCAAAATTCACCAAAATTCCCCAAAATTATCAAAATGCCCCTTATGGCCCAAAAATTCCCAAAACCTCTAAATTCACTCCAAACATCCTCAAAATCAATTTGAACCACCCAATGTCTCCAATTGTGTCCAAATCCACTAAAAATGGCCAAAATTCTCAAATTGACCCTAAATGCCTAAAATCCCTGAATTACACACAATTTCCACCAAATTGATTTCAAACTTCCCCAATTTCAAATCCAAACTTAATTTTATCATGTATTAATCCCATTTGAACCAAATTCAAACCCAATTGAGCCCAATTCCAAACCCAAATGCCAAACCCAAATCAAATACCCCAAAATTGAGCCAACTCCAAATTCCATTAAATTGGGCTACATAACCAATCCAATTCCCCAAAGTTTGTTTCTTAAATTCTTCATGACATTCACTTAAGACAATAGAAACCCTCAATTGGTTTAGATCCATGCCAAATTCAAGTCCAAACCAAGCCAAAATCTAAACCTAAGCATGAACCCCCATTTTGAACTTAATCTCAAATCCACCTGAAATCATTCAAATTGATCCAAGCCTTAACCTTTTCTACCAAACCTAACCATGCTTGGATACTAATCACATCACCTAATAACCTACTTTTGACCCATGGACCAATCCTAAATCATGCAATCCCTTCCCCTAAATATGGCCAACTCCTTAACCCATGCAACCAGCCTTCCCAAGCCCCAAGGTTATCACCATTAAACTCCCCAGACCTCCCTAAACCAGCTAGCCACCTTCGCTGGCCTAGTTGGCCGTCCTAGTGGCCGGAAAACTCAAAACCGAGAAGGTTATCCATGGATGAAACCTAAATTGCACCCATCCAATGTGGCTCACTCCCACTGGTCAATTGCGCCACTTAGCCATCCACCTAAGTATCTCCTTGTACCCTTTAGCTTGGCCAATTAAGCTCTAATTCCATCTCTATAAATTAAGCACCACCTCATGGCCAAATGGAGATACACACTTAGATCTTGGTGTAGCCTTACCAAACTGTTCCCAGACACTCTAAAGAGCAACCCCACCATTTTCTAGCCTCAGCTCCCACTCCACTGTTGTAATTTTGAAGTCCAAATACAGGGTATTTTCATGGACATATTACTAAAATTCACCGAACTTCAATTTGAGCTGCTCTTAAGCTTCACCAGAGCTTAAGAACACTTCCCCAATCAAAACCCTCATCCCTAAACCTTCTACACCAGACATCCACATAAGCCTCACTTTAGGTAGAACTTTTAAAAATCTTCAAAATTTTCTCACAACATTTGGAGGATGTCTGTGGAGTCAAGATGAAGCTCAGAAACCATCCTTCTTGTGACCTCACCTCTTGGGCTAAGGTATACACCATTTCCCTCAAATCCGAGCTCAATTTGGGCCTTTGTGAAGAAAATTTTAATTTCATGCTTGATCAACCATATAGATAGGTTCGTCTCACTTGGATGAAGGTATATGATCAAACCCCATGTGATGTGGTTGAGTATAGAGCAAGAAATTAGGTCTAGAGTGTGGGCTGCTCTCAAGTGACACCATTTGAGGAAGATGATCAGGAGCCGATGGATCACGCATGTATCGAACGGACGGATCAGATGGAACCAGATGAGGAGATGAAGCAATAAAGGCGAGATGCATGGCTTCTGACTCAGATGGCGACATTTAATGGAATGGTGACACACAGAGGTTTCAGAGAGTTGCAGGTTGACGAGGCAGACACGTGGATAAGTAGGAAACATGGCATTTTTTTATTTATAATAATTCAGAAAATTCAAAATTTCATAACTTGGTGTAGAAAATTCATAAAAATAAAATAAAAATACCCATGTGCTCGGTGAATAGAAGAGATTAATGTGGAGTATATAAAAGCTATTTACGTTGTATTTTATTTTTAATTAATTAAATACTTTAGAACTTATTTTAATCATAAATAATTAAATATTAACCACTATAACATGAAATTTGGCTTGTTCTTCATGCTGTTAGAAGTGTTCTCTAATTTTTCCAGAGCCAAAAAATACCTCTAACCCCAAAAGCCTTAATTTTCCATGTTAGGTACCTTTATTTCAATCAAATAATTTATAAAAATTAAAATAATGAACAAAAAATAATAATATTTATTGTGATAGGTTCATTGTAGTCAGAAGACCTTGGGAAAAATATAAATGAATTTTAAGAAATTAAAGGTAAAATTTCATATATTTAAATCACTAAAACTCATAAATAATTAGAAAAATAATAAATAACCCAAAAAACCTTAAAATCTAGTTCATAGTGGAGATAATAAGCATATTAAGCCTCCCTAAAAATTTGAAACCCATTTGATATACCTTTAATATCAAAGCCTATTTTTCTAAGCAAATGAGATTTTTGATTTTGTACTGTATTCCCTAAGTTTTAAATAATTAGAAAATGATAAAAAAATATGAAAATGTAAAAATGCACCAAAATATCACAAATTAGTCCCTGATCACTTGAGACCACTTAAAATGTTTTTCCTATTCTTTTCAATATGGTTATGTATTTTAAAATGCCTTAAATGTTTTTTTCTTAATTTTTGCATTAAAATAATTACAAAAAAAATAAAAATCACAAAATTATAAAATTTATTTCTCTAAGTTCTCTAAATTTTGAGAGACTAAATAAAAATATAAGAAGTAATTTTAAGATTAAATTATATATCGTACTTAATTAACCACCAAAATTTAAAAATAGTAATAATAATTAAAATAAACCAAAAAACCACCAAAATTATTCATAGAGGTCCTCTAGTCTAGGTGAACCTCTTATAATTTTCCTAAGGACAAATAATATGCGTTGATTAATTAAATGAATTAACTTGGAAATTTCCTTTTTTATGACTAAAATAAATCTAAAAATTAAAATACAAATAAAAAAAATATAATTTCTTCTCTAATGTTTTAATTGATCAATGAGTAGGGTAACAATGAAATTTTAAAGTCATTCAAGATAAATTTAAGGAATTATGAAGTGGAAGGCCTTAAGGGCAAAATGGTAATTATGGAGTTTTAAAGTCTAATTTAAAATTTAGGATACTATCCTAATTAACTCTCTTAGATGATTGACATATAAAGGAGTAAATGGGTAGAAACCAATTCATCGCTTTTCTACAGCATGGACAAAATTATAATTTCTTGAATTATTATAATTCAGATGTCAATTTAATTGGATGATCCTAATGTCGTGGGCTCAGGTTAGGAAGATAGTAATTGATGATTAAAAGACAAGTATATCCTTTTGAAATGAGCTAGGTCCGTTTAATATAACATTAATAATTATTACCCATAAGATCTTAAGGGCTTAGTAGTGAGCTAGGCTTGATATAAATTTGCTTAATAAGATTTAGAAAATGAAATATAACCAATCATAAATTCCCTTAAAACACTACAAGCCTAACTTAATTTGAGAGTGCAAGGATCCTTAATAATTCAAATTACCTTTAAGGGCATTCACCACATATTTTGTAAGTAGAGCATTAAGTGAATGCTTAGATACCCTGCTCATGGGATAATTAAAACATTAAGGTTCATTGAGCATGGATTAAAATACCATCACTAAGTCTTAACTTAATATGAGATGAATGATTCAACAACATAGTATTTTCAGATGAACTCAAAATGATGTAGAAGATTTTAAAAGTTGTTTAGGGTTATGCCCGAAATACTTTACAATCTTTTAGATATTTTAAAGGACAATTGAACTTATTATGCTTTTATGAAGAAAATTATCCTTAAAACATTAGGGATCCACCAAGTTTTGCATTGAGACTGTTAATTTACCTAAATCAATAAAAAATTTCCTAAAGTACTTATCCTATATTTATAACCCAATGCTCAAGGGTTTAAGTTTTCCATAAGGTATTTATATTCTTGTGAGCAAATGGGGACATTTGTTTTTTGCCAAATCAGACTTGTGTAAGTCCGAGGTCTAGGTGGCTAGGGCGATGAAGATAATGTTAATGTGTGATAAACGAGGGATACAAAGTGGAATTTTTTTTAGAATAGTTTCTCCTACCTCAAGGACATTCAATAAGGGAGAGGACAAGGACTGATGATACTATTCACCAACTATTGGTGGGGTTATTGTCCTCGATGCTCTTAAGATGTCAGTAGTCCTGCTTGATTAGAGTGATTAGCCTGTGGAATACACAACTTTATAAAAAATAAAACAAGGTTTCTTTTTCTTGTTAATAAACTCTAATGAAAATTTATAAAACAACGTTTGCATGAAAAATTAATGAATTTTGATGAAAATTTATAAGGTCCATGGTTAGTCATCTGGATCGAGGTTAGGAATGCCCTCCGTAGATTGTCGGGTTAGTAGCTCTTGTTCAAGGTCGGGAAGCACACAGTCCAGCTCTGAGCCCCCAGCTTTACAAATGTCTCACACAAAGTCTTGGACTTCCATATGTGACTATGGGTCTTCCATTCCTTATTTTTCTTACGGTTCACCTTTCTAGTTTTTCGTACTGGATTTTCCTGCTCTCTTTTTCTACATTTACTTAAATATCCTGAAAATTATATTATGCATTATGAGGTAACCATGCAGTGGTAGTAGATGCCCAGGTATGCATTTTATTCTTTGTATTGTAATTTTTTTATTTACTTTATGTCGGTCGCCCGAGTGTTTAGATTTTATTTATACCAATATATATAGTTTTTTATGAAAAATATCATTTTAATTTGTGAAAATAAGAAATAAAATTGATTTCATACAAACAATAGCTTAAATAATCGAGCACTACACCACAAGCCATGTATTTATCCTGAAGAATAGACACATTGCTTGATGGTGAGGCTTGATCAAATAAACTAAAGAATCTATGACATTCATTTAGCCTGTGAACCATTTATGTTGACCGACAACTTCCCCTATCTAATATGAAGTAACTAGATAGCGTTTATATTAATCTGGGGCCTTAAAGTTTCATATAAGGGCAAGCACCTATAATTAATTACATCTTAGATAACCGAAGTCACCTAAGAAAACTCTTGATATAGATCAGGAAATATTATTTTCATGAATTCTAAAAGGTAAGATCTTTGAGGTATTGTGGTAATAGGAAATCTAATCGGTGAGTAGCTCAAGTTTGGAACAATTATTATGGGAATTCAAAGGGTGAGAAAGCTAGGGGAAAACACAACTCCAAGAAGAATCTTGGTGATTTCCCAAACTATCATATTTTTTGGCTTCAATTTGAGATATTTCTTTAAGGTTTGATCCTGCGAATTTTATTATTTAGGGCTTATATTCACTTAATACAGATCATGTGAATAGCCTGACAGATAGGAGGGTTTATGTCATATTTGATGACAACCTCAGAAACCTAAGATGAGCTTAGGGCTTATATTGAACAACATGGTTATGCAACAACCTAAAAGAGATGAGGTGAGTATTTATACTGCACTAAGCAAACTACCTTGAAGTACTTATGGTTTGTTGTTTAATTCTAAGAAATTTTGTTGTTGAAGATGGCCGTGTTGCCCACTATGTATGCTCCAAGCTCTTTGTTGCACCAGGTTAAGTTTTAGAAGTGTCAAATGTAAGAGGTGAGAGAAGTTTCATGTTTGGAAATGTTTAAATTGAGGCGTCTTAATATCTTATTAGGGGGTAGTTTAAGTTGATTATAGTGACACTAGTTAGGATCCCACGGTTCCCTCGTTCTAGCATCACTATTTTCTTTGGGCTCACTTATTCTATATGAATTTACTAAATCCAACGGAATGAGTTCCATAACTTCATTCAGACCATGGAAAATCTCATTAGTAACCATATGTACCTCATTTGAGGGATTCCCAATCATCCGAAGAGGTGTTTTAATTTAGTTGCAATTGTAATTTTGTTTTGTTTGTGATTAAATTTTGGGTTGGCTTATATTTTGACTATTGTGGCGGTGAATTTTATCTTTGTTTTATTTTAATTTTAATTTTAGTTTTGGTTTTGTGGATATCCTAGAAGTTTTAGTTTTCATATGCAGGGTGACCTTGTTGTTTATCATGCAATTTCACAAATAAAAATTGTACGAAAAAGTAAATGAAAGTAAATTGCAGTGTAATAAAATAGAAGCGTACCTCACATCTCTTCTTGTTCCTTCACCTAAAAGTTTAGCCTTGCAATGCATATTTATAGTTTTGAAGGAATTGAAGCATGCTAAAAAGTAGAAAAGCAGGTTTGAAGTGTACCCATCAAATCCTATGGCATAACTTGGTGGGTCCTATTTTAAATGTATAGAAGACTCCTTAAACAAGACATAATAAGTTTAATCATCCTCCAAGGTATCAAAAAGAGTATGAGGAAGGTCCAGGGGCTGGGCTCCATACATCTCACAATCCTTTGAAACGTCTCAAGTTCATTCAAACTTATTATATTGTCGAATGGCTCATCTCTATCATACCCTTTTGTTCAATGAACTAGTGATTTAATCATCCCTAAGAATGAGGTAATTATCACTTGATATTTTATTTGTAAATTATGTGAGTGAACCCTTTAGGGGAAGATCGACTTAATTAAAATGCTTAACTGATTTGATTTTAAAGTTGGTCTTGTAGTGTTTCAAATATGTTTAAAATTAGTTTTATCATATTTTCTAATCCATATTAGTCAAGTTTGATTAAGACTAGCTTACTACCAAGCCCTTAGAACTTAATGGGTATATTTGCAATCTTAGGAAAAGTTAACTTATATGATTATGATTCTTATCAAAGTACTAATTATCCTTAAACACCAACTAGGGTTATTAGATTGATGAATTATTAACTTTCAAAGTCAAACCCCAAACCTTGGGATCATTTAATTTTGATTATCTTCCAAATGAAAATGATTAAAGAAATTGCAAATTTATATTTTCTGTGACAAAGGTGAGGTTAGTTTCTACCGTTTAAATCTCTGGTATTTCAATCATCTAAACACGTCAATTACGATCATTCATCGCCCATTTTACCCTTTGGTTAGGCTTGAACATTTAATTAAGGCTTAAACTATTAAATTACAACTCTACCCTTTAAGGCCTATCACTTCATAAATTTTTAAATTCAACTCATCTGCCTTTAAAATTTTTATGTTACCCCATTCATGGGTCAATTAAAACATCAGAGGAGAAAATGTGTTTTTTTAATTTTAATTTAATTCATACAATTATTTATATGCAAAAATTACGATTTTCAATATTAATTCAATAGCTTAATAAAAAAATATTTATTTTTAAGAAAATGACCGGAGGTTTAGCTAGATTACTGGATCACTCGGACCAATTTTCATGATTTTTGGAATTTTAATTTATTTAGCATAATTATTTTAAATTCTAGAGGATTAATTAAATATAGAATATTACTTAGGTTGAAAATTAAGTTTTGTATTTTTTATAAATCTCTCTGAGGTCAAGGAATCCAGAGAAATAAATTTTATATTTTTGTGATTTATATTTTAATTATTGGAATTATTTTAGTGAAAAATTAAGAAAAATCCATTTTCTAGCCTTTAAAAATCTTTTTAAGCTTTTAAAACTTAATATCTTTACTTAGAAAATCAGGAAAATTATTTTTATTGTTCCCAAATGAGTAGGATACCAAATGTGGCAGTGTATTTTTGTATTTTTAGGATTTTTTATTTTTAAATATCTTTAATTATTTAAATATAAATATATGGTTTTAAAATTAAATATTTATTTTAATTCTCATTTTATTTTTTTTAAGTTCCTTTGTGTACTAGGAGCTCCGAAAACCAATCTCATAAAATTTTGGCTTATATTTTAATTATTCAATTATTTTACTTCTAAAATTGCTATTTAACTAGAAAATTAATTTTAGTGGATAAACTAATTCCAATTAACTTTAAATTTTTATGGGAAGCTCCTCTGTTCGTTCATAACATTGGAGAGTCATTTTTATGATTTTTTCATTTATATTTTAATTATTTGATTTTTAAATGATTTTGAAGAGTTAATTACCCTTACTGCCATTCTAAATTACTTAAACCTATTTTATATTTTTTCTATGATCCTCTGATCACAATGAACCTTTCAAAATTTACTTTGCATTTTTCTGATTAATTTACTAACTTTTATAATTATTTCATGAAAATAGGGTGATTAACTTGAAAATTAGATATCTCTTCATAGAGATCTCCCTTGACCTTGGAAAAATTAGAGAAGATCCCTCATGTCAGAGAGAACAAAAGCCCTAAATCTCACGCTATGTTGAAATGTTTACGCCAAAATATATTTAAATTTTGAAAAACTATATTTAATTAATTAAAAAAATAATTTACATCAAATAAACACTAAATCATTTCCACATTGTTCTCCTCTATTGACTGAGCAAGAGGATATTTCCCTTTTATTTTTAGGATTTTTCTATACCATGTTATGGATTTTCTAAGATAACTGATTTAATAAATCAAATAAATCCCTAATTTTCTATTTAACCACTCAACGCTGACTAGATCCTAGGCAACTCTAAAGCTCTGCGTGTCACTCGCCATTTGACACCGTCATCTGACTGAGCAGCCATGTGTCCGTAATTAATGTAAATGATCTCTGTCCAGCGTGATCCTGGCCATCCATTGAATACACGCTCCATCCAATGACGCTCCTCCTTCATCCCCAATTAGTTCTTCCCATAGACCGTTTACATTAAAACCCTAAGATCTCAAGCTAGACTGAACCAAATCACTTTGGGTTTTTTTCTATAGACTCATCTAGCCTAGACGAACATATCCATACAGTTTATACGGTTTAAATACAGTGTAGATGCATATAGAATCAAAATAAGCTCGGGCTAAGGTGAGGGCTCAATACCTTGATATGTGGGGTTTGGCTTCAGTTGAATGACTTATACACCTTCTTAAGGACCTCACAAAGCTCCTCCAAGTAGTAATTCAAGATCTCCTTGAGTCCACGTATGAACTTGATCAAACTCAATTTAGGCGGTTGATCAAACTCTATACTAGGGGCTCTCTATGATGGGGCTTCTGTGGGGGATCTTCTTCTCTCAGTCTCCTGATGGTGTGGGTGCAGGAAATTAGATTTTGATGCAGTATGGTGCTGGGATGAATGATGTCCTATTTTAGCTTGATTTTGAGTTCAAAAATTGGGCTCAAGCAGTGGAAGAAATGGCTGGGGGTTGGTTGGCTTGAGCTTAAGAGGGCTAGAAGAGGATTTCAAAGCAATTAGACAGAGTCTCTGCAAGGTAAATGTCCATCTCCTCTTTTTTTCCATGAAGAACGTGTGTTTAAATAGCCATGGTTGGGGTGGAGCTCAGTGTTAAAAGGGTCAAAGTTTGGAATTTTAATAAGATTGGGTGTCAATTGTGAATTTAAACCCATTTGTGCCATGGACCAAGAGCAATCCCACTTTGGATCCTCCATGTGTTAGTTCTAACCCAACCCTAGCCAGGGGCCAAGAGCTTAAGGAACCAACCACATGAGTTTCTAAAAGAGTAGGAGATCAAGTGTGGTTTAAAGTTGTGAGGTAGTGAGTGTAAGTGTTGAGTGAGTGTGAGTATGTGTATGAGCCTGACCTAGACCAGACTTCCTAGGGTGAGTCCTCAGGCTTGACCATTCTATTCGAAACTCCAATTGAGCTTCATGATGTTTGGTCTCATCCTCCTAAGTACTTAGAGGTTAGATTTTAAGCATTTGAAACTCCAAATGAAGCAAAGAAGTGTTTTGAATTTCTATGAGGTAAGGGTCCCATCACTAGTCTTCTAAGATAGTTACCAAAAAAGTACTTTGGCTAGATGATCCCAGAATATTTATGCTTACGTTTTAGATATGAGATTACACTTTATAATCCCTTTTTCAAATACTATCTCTTTATTTACAACGGCGCCAAAAACTTGATTCCAAAGCAAATAAAAGATAAACTTTAATTTTTTATAATAAGGGATTCTACGCAAGTATACGTATCGTTTATCAAGTAATATAAGATTTTTTGATTAAGCCCTAAGATATCGAACCCACATGGGAATGTCTAAAATTTTAAAGAGAAAAAATAACATTTTACTTTTTAAAATGAATTTGTAAAGTATGTTTTAAGATAAAAAGTTTGAAAATTATTTTTGATATTTTTTTAATGAAAAGTAAAGCAAGCAATTAAATTATTAAGACTCTAAAAATGATATGAAAGCAATGAGAATAAAATAAATTTTTCCTCTTTCAATGAATCAGTAATAATTATGGAATATTGTTGTGGAAGTATTTAAATGTGTTATGCCAAATAGGAGTAATTATATTCTTTACCCTTATTTGGTTCTATAAAAAGCATTGGTTAATTGAAACGTTAAAACTTTGTAGATGGGTTAGGCAGGGAAGATACTAGCTCTCACTCTAGAATACCCTCTTCTCCCTCCACCTGAAGGCTAATTTCTCATAACAAAATTTAAAACACCAAACTAAATTAGGGGGTTTTAGCCTGTTACTCTAAAGTCCTCTAATTTTACTCGTCATTAAAAACATATCTCCCTATTTATTTGCACTCAATTATATGGACTACAATTCTCACCCATACAATTGCATGTGATTCTTTCCAATTGTTGATTGAGACAATACCGCATTGGTTATTACATAATCTCATAACAGATTTTAACATCTCCATTGGTCAAATCAAGAAGTTAATGAAGTGCAAGGTAGTGAATCATCAAAACGTCTTCCAACATTAAACATCTAAACTTCACACAACATCCTTCCATAATTTAATTACTTCTTCATTTAAAGGGAAAGAGATAAAGAAAACTACTTAAAACTCATGGAGAAAATACAAACATATTTTGATTTGAAAGTAGAAATTATAGTGAAAACACAACAAGTCTTACTTAAAAGCCAAATGTAAAAACAAGGATAAACACTTATCTGAAAGTTCTCTCGACAAGATTCTTGACATTCCTCTGAAACTTTGCTTTCCACTACAAGACTCTTCAGAGTGGGTCGCCCAACTCTGTTGACTCCAACACTGACTTTAAACTCAAAGACAAACCAGATAAGTTGATGAAAGAAAATTGGTGAGAAGAATGATTCACACCAAACCTTTCTACTTTAAACTCGCACACACTCTAATTAAACTCTCTACAACACTCTAACAAACTCTAAAATGACCCAAGAACTTTAAAAGAACTCTCTTACTAGTTACAAGTCTTTATTTTAATAATTCTCCAAAAAGTGCTTTGGTGTCTCTTCAAATCATGTCCAGATTCAATATATCCACCAAAGAATGCATCTCTTCATTCAAATCTACTGCCCAAAAGAAGTTAAGGAAGTTAGCACCAAAAGTTACTTCAAACATCCCTTGAAAATGACGTCAAATTTGATTTAATTTGTACTTTTTAACTCCCATACCTATGCGCCAACCCCTCGGCGCTTAGCCGCCATAGGTCAAATTTTCATATTTCATATTTTTGCTCCAAATTTGATCCCCTTTTGCTCCTTTCATCATATTTAGTCATTTTAAGCATATGTGTAAGAAAAACACAAAAATACCTTCCATTAAAGTGCAATATCATCAAAAATAGGTATAAAAATGTGCATTAAAATACTATATATTTTAGGTGTATCATTAGACCATATGCTATTCTAAAGAAAAACTGGACCTCAATAAAAGTGAGGTAAGAAAATTAATCCTTAATAAGTGTGGTATACTGGATTTAAGTACCAAGATTGAAAGAAGGGAATTAGAATTTAAGTACTGATCCCGAAAGATGAGAACTGGAATTTAGGTACCAGTTTCGAGGATACGAATCAGAATTTAAGTACTGATCTTGAAATATCGTGAATGTGGAAAATATCTCAGAAAGGGTGCGATAATATAGGGAAATTGAAGGAAGCGGATGACCAAGGTCTGACCTTGAAATATTGTGGATAGTGAAAAATATCTCGGAAATGATGTAGAACTTTATGGAAATTGAAGGAATCAGACAACCAAGCTCCGACCCTGAAATATTGTGAAAGGCGGAAAATATCTCAAAAAGGATGCAATAATTTAGGGAAATTGATGGATCAGTCCACCAAGCTCTGATCAGGAAATATCGTGGAAGGTGAAAAATATCTCAGAAAGGATGCAAAAGTTTAGGGAAAATGAACGAATTGGATGACTAAGCTCCAACCCAGAAATATCGTGGAAGGCGGAAAATATCTCGGAGAGGAAGCAAAAATTTAGGGAAAAGGAAGGAATTAGACGACTAAGATCTAACCCTAAAATATCATCGAAGGTGAAAAATATCTTGGAAAGGGTGTGACTTGGAAAGGATGTGAAATTTTAGGAAATTTATCACGTTGAGAAGGAAAGCTCAAGGACTCACATCCAACTTAGGAGGCAGAATAATATTGCATTAGGAAGGAAAGCTCGGGGAATCATATCCAACCTAAGAGACGATGGAAAGATCAGATTAGGAGGGAAAACATAGGGACTTATATCCAACTTAATAGTTGATCGAGGGGAATCAGAATTGAGGTACTGTTTCTGGAATTTATGGAAAGACTTGTGGAAATGAAAGGTGGAAAATTAAGAAAGGTTTGAAGGAGCATTTATGGAAGCTTATAGAGATTGTGGAGATTCATTTCAATGTAGGGTTTATGGACAATTTAAAATTTGTGACAAAATGTCACAGTATCATGGAAAATTCTGGAAGATCAAGAGATTTTTGTATTTGTGGGAAGTGACGTTGTGCAAATGCCAATGTAAGATTTGTGGGTTGTGCGAGGAACGTAAAATTGTGCAGCGAGTGAAGAATTCACCTTTTTTCCATTTTAATCATTTCCATTTTTCTTTATTTAGAGAGTCTTCGAAATTAATTTTTTTTTCATTCTTTATTTCTTTTTATTTTCCAATTTCTTATTTATCTTTTAATCTCTTATTCTTTTTCCAATTCCCTTTTGTATCGTTCTTTGATCGTTACAATTTGGGACCAACGTATGGTCCAACGGCTTCTTCTTCCATAGCACAATTAAAAGTATAAACTACAACGTAAGAAACAAGCTCTTTGTTGATCTTAGTTTAAAAGTGTGGTACAACATAAATCATATGATGTGAGGCATCCAAAACATCAGTAGTACATCTAAACAAAAATTGGAAAAAAACATATCATATGCTATCTGCTGGTAGAATGTAGGAACTGTGTATCCTCTGAGGTCACCCTATGAATGAGCTAACCTCCTAAGCTACACTTAAAGACATAATTCCCCTCACGTATGCTTAAAGTTACGACTATGTCATAACTCCAATGACTAAAGACCCTCTAAGTATGGGTCTAGCTCATATCCATATGGCGTCTTATCTTCACTCATCCGATGGAAAGTAACTAAAACTCGATGTTGTGTCACTTCAGGTATACAGTGTTTTGACAGATCTGCTCTATTTCCTTTCAGTATCAAAACTGATATGACTGGCAGCGGGATCTCGACGGAACCTCTAAACTCTCCTGGTCAAACAATTTGAATTTCTCGTCCAAACAGGATGTTGGTTTCACTTATGAATGTGACCATGCAGAAAGGTCTCACAAAGTCATGGTGGTCAATGTGAGGCATAATGCAATCTCCCTCTTTGAAGATGTTTATTATGCAACTATTTCGAATGTAGTCGGCTGGCAATATGTGCCACTCAACCATCCTCTTTATCATTTTCTTTATTTCTGATGACATCAAATCCACTTCATCATTCTATAAAATCTTTGGGGGATTCCCTTGTTGATCGTTATCGAAGTTATAATAGCAACCACATTGGATCGTGATTCTGCCTTTCCTATTTTCCATTTCGTAGGCTCATAAAACATCTCCTCCCTTAAACGGAAAATTCTGTCCAAATCTCTAAGAATAAAAAAGTAATCCAAAATCCTTTCTTGATCATTTCTCTAGAATACGTTGGTGTATAGCTTGAGGCCTTCCAAGATCTTAACAAATTTCCCTTGAATCTCTCCGTAGTGCTTTAATTCCTTCTTTCTAACATGGCGTATCTTTGTCATCATCTAGTCTGAGATTACTTTCTTCTATCAAGGTCAAACATACTCTGGCACATATGGCTCTACCTCGGCGTGATCTCTGCTCCTTGGTAGCATCAAGTTAGTTGTATATGCCTTGAATGTCTCATGTTCTCCCATGTAGAACATTGCAATCTGGACACTCTAAAAATGCTCCAGTAACTGACAGTTGTTTAGGTAAACATGAGTTGCAAGTCGGACAACTAATGAAAATCTCCTCACTCGGATCCCATGTCGGCATAGGCTCCTCAGTGCACTCTAGCTTTGTCTCTGTAGCAGGCAAGTTGGCATCTGTCTCCTTCATTTCTGGATCATAGAATTCCTCTAAAATGGGAGGAAGCTCTGCAACCGTCTCTTTAGCTTGTCTTCTTTCTATCCTGTCCAATTGTTGGATCTTGTGACAGTTGGCATTTCTTCACTGTGTGCACCTCAGCGGTGCATTTGCAGTCCTCTCTGTGGCAACAGTAACTAGATCTCCTTCAGGCGTGGTGATCATCGACAAGATTCACTTATTTCTTGTTGCACAGAGGTGTGAGTCAGTAAAACCTCTAGTGGCTCCTTATCTCTATGTTTCTCCTTCTTATCGGTGACTGATTCTAACCAAAGACTGTAAGACCTCGGCTTCCGTGAGGGGACCCTCATAATCCACATTGACTTGGAAGAAATTCATGTCAAAATTTACCACACCTCCCTCAGGTGCTTCTCTTCTCTGAGCGCTAGATGTAAGCTGTCTTTGAACACAAATACCAGCTTTCTTTCTAACATTTTCCTGCATAGAACAGAGGAAACGTTAGTAAGACAGTACTTTGCATGAACAAGAACAATAACAAATTATTATAATTTATGGACTTTAACTTTTATTACAACTTCACAAGATTTGGAATTAAAAGACTTCAATTATGAGAGTGTTTTATTTCATGAGAATTTATTTTATTCCATGAAGATTTATTTTATTCCATTTGATTTTGATTTCAAAATTTCTTTAATTTAGGACCCATTCATAGACACTGGCCACACGACTATATCATAATAGTCATCCTTCTTCAGATTTGTCATGTCGCGTAGTACTTCTTTAGATGTCTTCCATTTATCGGCAACAAAGGCCTATCTCCTTGAGAATCCACTAGCTGGTATGACCCACCTTAGTAAAGTTTCTCTACCATAAATAGTCCCTCCCAGGTTGGTTCAAATTTTCCACCTATCTTAAGTTGTACAAGAATAGGCCTTCTGAGAATGAGAACGAGATCATCAACTTTGAACGACCTCGGGCAGACCAATTTTTCATGTGCTTGAACCATCTTTTCTTGATAGATTTCCAAGTTCTATTATATAAGCAATCTATTCCCTTCAAAGTTCTCTAATTCTGTAAGCCGGAGTTTAGCATTTTCTTCTATTGTAATTTGATTGGCGACGGTGACTCTGAAAGACAGTAGCTGAACCTCTAACGGAAGCACTGCCTCGGACCCGTACACGAGTGCATAAGGTGTAGACTGTGTCGGCGTTCTGCCTGTTGTTCTGTATGGCTATAACGCTTCCAGTAATTTCTCAAGCTATTCTCTTTTGTTGTCGTCGAGCGTTTTCTTCAAAATATGCACAGGTGTCTTGTTTAAGGCTTCTGCCAAGCTGTTTGCTTTCAGGTAGTATATTGTAGAGTACCTCTAATCTATTCCGTGTCGTTTGACGAAGTTTTTGATTTTGGTGCTCTTGAAGGTGAATCCACTATTTGAAATAATTCTGCGCAGTACACCGAAGCGGCACGATCTAATTCTTGAAAAACAACAAGACCTGCTGCGCTGTGACCTCTCATAACGACACTGTCTCTACCCATTTGGAGAAGTAATCTGTAGCTGAAAGTATAAAACCATGTCCTTTAGAAGATGGAGGGTCTATCAGACCTACTATATCCGTGCACCAACTCTCGAATGACCACGATGTGTCGTTGATACACCTAAAATATAGTGTTTTTATGAACATTTTTATACCTCTTCTTGATGATATTGCACTTTAATAGAGGGTATATTTGTGTTATTCTTGTAGGTATAATTAAAATGACTGATTATGATGAAAGGAGTAAAAAGGATCAAATTTCGAGATAAAATATGAAGTGTGCAAATTTTTCCTCTGGTGGCTAAGCACCGCAAGGCTGGCACATAGGCGCGACAGTTAAAAATATAGATTAAATCAAATTTGACACCGTTTTCAAGGGGTGTTTGAAGCAACTTTTTGTGAAAACTTCCTTTACTTCTTTTGGGTAGCAAATTTGAATGAAGATGTGTATCATTTGATTGATAAATTGAATCTGGACATGATTTGAAGAGACACTAAAGCACCTTTTGGAGAGTTATTAAAACGAAGATTTATAATCAGTATGAGAATCTTTTAAGAGTTCTTGAGAGTCTTTTTAGAGTCTTGTGAGAGTCCTGGAGTCATTTCTAGAGTCTTGTAGAGTTTAATTAGTGTGTGTGAGAGTTTAAAGGAGAAAGGGGTTGGTGTGAAGCCTTCTTCTCACCAATTTTCTTTCATCCACTAATCTAGTTTGTATTTGAGTTTAAAGTCAGTATTGGAGTCAATAGAGTTGGGTGACCCACTCTAAGGAGTCTTATAGTGGGAAGCAAAGTTTCAAAGGAATTTCAAGAGTCTTGTAAAGAGGATTTTCAGATAAGTGTTTATCTTTGTTTTTAGATTTGGTTCTTAAGTAAGACTTTTTGTGTTTTTACTATGATTTCTACTTTCAAATCAAATTTTATTTGTGTTTTCTCCATGAGTTATGAGTAGTTTTCTCTATCTTTTCCTTTTAAATGATGAAGCAATTAAATTATGGAAGGAAGTTGTGAGAAGTACAGATGTTTAATGGTGGAAGAAGTTGTGATGATTCACTACCTTGCACTATATTTACATCTTCATTTGACCAATTAAGATGTTAAATTTTTTTGTGAGAACATGTAACAACTAATGCGGTGTTGTCTCAATCAGCAATTGGAGAGAATCACATGAAATTTTATGGGTGGGAATTGTAGTCCATATAGTTGAGTGCAAATAAATAAAGAAATATGCTTCTAATGGGGAGTAAAGTTAGAGGAATTTAGAGTGACAAGCTGAAGCCCTTAATTTTGTTTGATGTTTTAAAGTTTGTTATGAGATTTTAGCCCCCAGATGGAGGGAGAAGAGGGAACTCCAAAGTGGAGCCAGTATCTTCCCTGCCTAACACATCTGCAAGATTTCAAAACTTCAGATTAACCTATATTCTTTATAGAACCAAGTAAGGGTAAAGAATATAATTGCTCCTATTTGGCACTACAAATTTAGATACTTCCATAATGAAGTTCCATAATTATTACTGATTCATTGAAAGAGGAAAAAGATATTTTATTCTCATTTGCTTTCATACAATTTTATAGTCTTATTAATTTTAGTTGCTTGCTTTAATTTTTATTAAGAAAATATAAAAAACAAATTAAAAAAAACTTCTATCTTAAAACATACTTTACAAAATCATTTTAAAAAGTAAAGAGTTGTTTTTCTGCTTTCTTTAAAATTTTAGACATTTCTCTGTGCGTTCGATATCTTGGGGCTTAAGCAGAAAGTTCTATATTACTTGATAAACGACGTGTATACTTGCATATAATCCCATATTATAAAGTATAATTTCATATATAAGCATAAATAATCAGGGATCAAGTTTTTGGCACCGTTGCTGGAGAAATTAATTAGAATATCATTTAAAGAAAATTTAAGAAAAATTAAAATTTTTACTTTTTATTATTTTTAGAATGTTTTATTTTATTTTATTTTTATGTATGTGTAGTTCAAGTTATGTGGGATGTGCCTTACGATTCTGAATTAGAAAGAAGTATCAAAAAAATATAAAAAAATAAAAAAAGCAGAAAAAGATAAAAATATTCAAGAAATGGTTAATCAAGAAAAATCAAAATGTTGAAATCCAATAAGAATTTAGACGTTTAAGAGATTATGCGAACCATATAGTAGATGAACTTCATGGTAGTATTCAACACCCTGCTATAGCTTCTAATTCATTTGAACTTAGACCTGCTATTATCCAAATGATATCTAACAATTAATTTGGGGGAGCACCAATTGAAGATCCTAATTTACATCTTGCCAATTTTATAGAATTATGTGCTACTTTTGAATACGATGGTGTTTTGGATGATGCTATTAGACTTATACTTTTTCCTTTCTCACTGAGAGATATGGCTAAGATATGGTTAAGTTTGTTAACACCTGGATCTATCAGAACATGGGGTGATTTAGCACAAACGTTCCTTGCTAAATATTTTCTACCATCAAAGACTGCGAAGCTTAGAAATGATAATACATCTTTTTGTCAGTTTAAAGGGGAATCTATATATGAAGCATGGGAATTATTTAAAGATCTCCTAAGAAAGTGTCCATATCATTTGATACCAGATTGGTTAATAATAGAGACTTTTTAAAATGGATTAGTTGGATCTCTTAGATCTATTATCGATGTCGTTGCTGGTGGTTCATTGATGTCTAAACAGTTTGCTGGTGCTTATGCTTTAATTGAACAAATGACTACTAATAATTTTCAATGGTCTTCTGAAAGGTTAAATGCTAAAAAGGTAGCCAACATTCATGAAAATGATGCTTTTGCGATGTTAGCAAATCAAGTTACTGCAGTTTCAAGGAAGATAGACCAATTTGGAATAAATTTTTCTCAGCCAATTTCCATGATTAAAGAAAATTCAATAGGCAAATGGTTGATTCTCAAACGTCACCAGAAACTTTGAATGTCATAAGTAAGCCTAATAACCCATATTCCAATTATTATAACCTAGGTTTGAAAAACCATCCAAACTTTAACTGGAATACCAATAATCAGGGTGGTAGTAATCAACAATGGGGGAACAACTAAGTAAACCTATTGAGGAACTGGAACAACCATGGGAATAATAATTATTGGCCAACCTATCCTCCAAGTTTTAACAATACTTCACAATTTAAAGAGAAGTAGTTGTCTATTGAGAAAGTGGTATTACAGAAGGGAAATCAATTGCAATGTCTAGGAGCTACAATAAAAAATATTGAGAATCAATTGGGACAAATTGCTAATTCATTAAGTAATAGATCATAAGGAATACTTCCTAGTAATACTGAAGTAAATCCAAGAGACAAGAATAAAGAGCAAGTAAAAGCAGCTCAACTGAGAAATGGAAGAGAGTTGGAAGGTAGAGTTCAAAAGGAGATTGAAGTAGAGAAAGAAGAGATTGAAGAACCAAAAGAGGACAATCCAAAAGGTTTGGAAAGGCCTATTTCTCCACCTAAGGTTGATTTAGAAAAGCCACCACCTCCATTTCCTCGAAGACTTGGACAATAAAATTTGGTAAGCAACTTTCAATGTTCTTGGAAATATTCAAGAAGCTTACAGTTAACATGTCATTTGTTGAAGCCTTAGAACAAATTCCTAGCTAAGTGAAATTTATGAAGGATATTTTCAACAAAAAAATGAAGTTTTAAGATAATTAAACTGTTGCACTTAGTGAGGAGTGCAGTGCAATAATTCAAAAAAAGCTTCCTGAAAAGCTTAAAGATTCTGGTTGTTTCACGATTCCATGTGCAATCAGAGACAGATTTTATGGAAAAGCTTTATGTGATTTTGGTGCAAGCATTAACCTTATGCCATTATCAATATTCAAAAGACTGGATTAGGAGAAATAACCTCGACTACTGTAACTTTACAACTAGCAGATTGTTCGATCACATATTCTAAAGGAGTTATAGAAGATGTTTTGGTGAAAGTGGATCAATTTATCTTTCCTGTTGATTTCATTGTGTTAGATATGGAGGATGATAAGGAGATACCCACAATTTTAGGGAGACCTTTCCTAGCCATAGGCAGAGCGATGATAGATGTGCAAAAAGGGGAATTAAAGATGGTCAATGATCAAACTATTACATTCAATATTTCAAAATAAATGAAATATCCTGCAAGAGGTAAAGATGATGAATGCTATAGGATGGATGTTATCAGATATTTGAGTGAATGCCATTTCAAGTCAAATGATGAAGAAAAACTTGAAAGTGAATAATTGGAACATGAGCAAAAAGAGGAATTACAATATCCTGAAGAGTTTCATGAGGATTTAAATTATGTTCATGAAAATTTTGAATTGTTGGCTATGATTAAAAAATATGAGTCTTTTGTCCATCAATTGAGATGCCTCCTAAACTTGATATAAAGTTGCTTCCTACCCATTTAAAGTATGCCTTTTTAGGGTATTCCTCAACTTTCCCAATTAAAATTTCCTCTTAATTGATTGAAAAAAGAAGACAGTTTTCTTGAAATTTTAAAGAAATATAAGAATGCCTTTGGATGAACAATAGTTAATATTAAAGGAATCAGTCCTTCAATTTGTATGCATAGAATTGTTATAGAAGATAACTGCAAACCTCGGGCTGATCCTCAAAGAAGATTAAATCCTATCATGAAAGAAGTTCTTAAGAAAGAAATTTTAAAGTGGTTGGATGCTGGAATTATCTACCCTATTTTAGATAGTGCATGGATTAGTCCTATTCACTGTGTTCCTAAGAAAGGAGGAGTTACTGTGACTGTTAATGAAAAGAATGAAATTATATTAACAAGAAAAGTTACAAGGTGGCGAATATGTATTGATTATAGAAAATTAAACCTTGCCACAAGGAAAGACCATTTTCCACTACCCTTTCTAGATCAGATGTTGGATAGACTGGCTGGGCATAAATACTTTTGTTTTCTAGATGAATATATTGATTACCACCAAATACAAATTGCTCCTGAGGATCAAGAGAAAATAACATTTACCAGTCCTTATGGTGCATTTGCTTTTAGAAGAATGCCCTTTTATTTATGTAATGCCCCTACTACATTTTAGAGATTATGATGACAATTTTCTATGATTTAATTGAAAAAGGAATTGAAGTTTTTATAGAAGACTTTTGAGTATTTGGAATTTCATTTGATTCATATTTAGAACATCTGTCTCAAGTTCTAAAACACTGTGAAAAAACTATTTTGTCCTTAACTGGGAAAAATGCCAATTTACGGTAGCAGGAAGATTTGTTTTGGGACATCTTATATCAGAAAATGATATGAAGGTAGATCCTACAAAAATTGAAGTGATCTCTAATTTACCTTGCCCAATAAATGTAAGGGGAATTAGAAGTTTTCTATGACATGCTGGATTCTACAAGCGTTAAAGATTTTTCAAAAATTTCAAAACCTTTATGCCGTTTGCTGGAAAAAAATGTGATTTTTTTTTTATGATGAATGACTAAAAGCTTTTGAAACATTAAAAGAAAAATTAATCACTGCACCTGTTATAGTTTCACCAAATAAGAAAAAAACTTTTGAATTAATATGTGATGCTAGTGATTATGCTATTGGAGTTGTTTTAGGACGGAAATATGATAAGATTTTCGAAGTAATTTACTATGCTAGTAAAAATCTTAATGAAGCACAAATTAATTATACCACAACTAAGAATGAGTTATTAGCTATAGTATTTGTTTTTGATAAATTCTAATCATATCTAATTGGAACAAAATGTGTGGTGCATACTGATCATTCCGCTATTAAATATTTAATGAAGAAGAAGGATGCAAAATTGAGACTAAGAAGATGGATTCTTATTTTGCAAGAATTTAATTTTGAGATAGTAGATAGGAAGGGTGCTGATAATCAAATTGCAGATCATTTATCCAGGCTTGAAACTGAAAAATCTCTCTGTGATGATGAAGAAATTAATGAACATTTTCCTCGTGAAAAATTGTTTACTATTAATAAGTGGCATGTTCCGTGGTATGCCGACATTGTGTAAACTTTATTGTCAGTGATATTTTACGTTATGGTTTGACATACTAGAAGAGAAAGAAACTTTTATCTGAAGCTAAGACCTATTTTTTTGGGTGACCCATTTTTATATAAATAAGTAATGGAACTGATCATTTGAAGATGTGTGTCTTTAGAAGAAACTTGTGAAATTATTCAAAAATGTCATCATTCTGATTATGGGGGACATTTTGGTGTTGATAAAACTGCATATAAAGTCTTACAATCAAGATTTTATAAACCTACAATTTTAAAGATGTTAATGCTTATATTAAAAATTGTGATCATGTCAACGTGCAGGCAATATTTCTAGAAGAAATAAAATGCCCCTTAATTATATGTTGGAAGTTGAAATATTTGATGTTTGGGGATTAGATTTCATGGGACCATTTATACCATCTTTCAGAAATATATACATTTTGATAGCAGTAGACTATTTATCTAAATGGATAGTAGTTGTTGCTTTACCTCGATGTGATGCTCAAAGTGTTGCAAAATTTTTAAGAAAGAATATATTTTGTAGATTTGAATACCAAAAGTGATTATAACCGATGGGGGAAGTAATTTTAGAAATGCGACAGACAAGCGGTTTGGTTGAATTATCCAATCATGAAATTAAAAGAATTTTGGAAAAGTCTGTTAATCCTAACAGAAAGGATTGTTCAATCAAATTGGATTATGCTTTGTGGGCCTATAGGACTGCCTACAGAACTCCTATAAGAATGCACCTATATAGGCTAATTTTTGGGAAAACTTATCATTTACCACTCAAACTTGAGCATAAAGCATATTGGGCTATTAAAGAGTTCAATTATAATTTGAAAGATGCTGGTGAAAAGAGATCTTTGCAATTAAATGAGCTTGAAGGGATAAGGAACGAATCTTATGAAAATGCTAAGATTTATAAAGAAAATAGGAAGTTATGGCATGATCAGAAGATTCTTACTAAAAATCTTGAGCTAGGACAAAATTTTTTGCTGTATAATGCTAGATTGAAAATATTTACTGGAAAACTTAAGTCCGGGTGGATGTGTCCATTTATTGTGATGAAAGTTTATTCCTATGGAGTTGTGGATATTAAAGATCCTAAACTGGAAAAATGTTCAAAATTAATGATCATATAATTAAACATTATTTTTCAGTCAATCAATCTAAACCTAATGAGAATCTGATGTTGGGTCTCTCTGAATAAGCTCTGGGTATGTCAGGCTAAAGACATTAAACCAATTGCTTTATGGGAGGTAACCCATAGTTATCGGTGTGCTTTATTTTATGTTTGCTTTGTGTGCTTTGTTTGGTTTGTTTTGAGAAAATGTGGTATTATTTTGAAGTTTTTATGTTATAGCGGTGTTTATTTGACCTTATTTGATGACTTAGAGGAGTCGGAATGAAGATTTGGACTTTTAGCAGACCTGTGCTAAAATGAGCACTGGCGGCTATGCACCGCAAGTTGGTGCTTAGGCGCTAGAGTTACAAAAAATGTGAAAAATGAGGTTTTAGAAACCTAAATCGTGGGCAAGTAGTTTTGGGAGTTATTTGGGAGTTTTAACACGTCTAGGGTTGGTTTTAAAACTTCCCAAGTTTATAAAAAGGCCTAAAATTAAGAGGAACTTGCCCCGGTTCTTATTTTCATTCCTGAGTCATTAAGAAGAGTATTTTAAGTGCAAAAATGTCTTCTTGCGAGATCGAAGTTAAGAATAAAGAGGAAGCCAAAAAGAAGAAGTTCATTAGTGAAAGTGCGCAAGATTTATTCAACGGATTTATGGTCGTTAGTATTCAACAAATTGCAAAAAAGCTTGCAAAGATCGAGACTGATGTGGCTTCAATCGAAGTAAAAGTAAATGAAACTAACACACACTTAGCGCACATGGAATGAGAACTCAAAATGCAATTCAGTCATACAAGTCATGTGGAAGAAGCAGATAAAGCGATGTTTCTGAAGAACAAATTGATAGAAGAAGAAGATATGAGAGTTTTCAACCTTCACCCGTTTTATCAGATTTACATTCCAGATGGTTCAAATGGAATTAATGGTGGTTTTGGATATATTCCACCTACTGGAGAATGCAATTAAATTAAACTTGGTCTTGTGGTTTAATTATCTGTGTTTAGTGTTTTATGTTTGTGGTTATTGTAATGTTTGTGTTTGTTGCATTTTAATTTGTGTTTGTTACATCTTAATGATGTAAATATGTGTCTAATGATATGTGCTATGAACTTATGTATTGGAAAATTTTATCTAAGGTGTTTGGATAGAAATTTATAATTTATATTAAGTGTTTTGTTATTAATGAAATATAAGTTTGTGTTTGTGTGAAATTTGTGTTGAATCGGTTGGAATTAATGTGTAATTTTGGAGTATTAGAAGTGTTATGGGATAAAAATAATTATTTAAGTTGTTTAAGGGTGATTAACTAAGCGTTTTAGTATAATTAACTTAATTTTCAAAATTTGGGCACTGGCAGCTAAGCGCTAGACCTTCGTCTCTTAAGTGCTAGATTTCGCGGCTATGGGACATCGCTTCATACGTAGGCGCCGGTTCACGAAAATCAGCTTTTAGACGTTAAAAACCTGAAATTTGCCATTTTTAACCGCATCATCACCTTCAACCTCTCGGATTCGCGAAAGTAGGCTCTAGGGTATCGCTGATTTGGATCGTTTTGAGAGCCAATTTCGACGAAATTTGTTGAATTTGAACTCCTTAAGGTATGAGTACTTCTCCTAAGTAAAAGTTTTTTTATTTTCATCATGTATTTTGAGTACATTTTTTAGAAATCCAAAAATGACTATTCATGGTGAAAATTTGAGGAAAAGCATGAGAAATTGCTTGGATTTAGTGGATTTTGCATTTAGAAGTTAAGTTAGCAAGTTTAATTTGATTTTCGAATTTATGGTAAATTTTTTGTGAATTTTAGAAATGGCTCCAAAGTTGAAGCGCTCGAAAGAGAAAGCGAGATTTGATTCAGACAAATTTGTTAGTTTTAGAGCGGAGGATCGTTACATCGATGCACTATCATCACGTAAGTTGATTCCAGAATGAGTTTAGTAAACCAGGAGGAGATATTGAAAAGATGATTGATTGAAGGATTTGGGAAAAGTACTGTTATTGTTGTTTCTGTGGTAAGAGAGTTTAATGGTAACTTTTCAGCAGCAGAGGAAAACATAGTGATGGTTCGGGGATAGCAAGTGGATTTTTTACCTGCACTAATTAATACATTTTACCGATTACCTCCTGAGATGTTTTGTTATTATGCTAATTATCATCCTACTGCTGGCGAATTAGATGATATAATGTCTTTTCTTACTGATGGAAGAGGTCTCTGGGAAATTACAAATGAGAGAAGTGTAAATTTTCCAGCATCTAAGTTGAATGCCACTTACAAGGAAAGGCATTACTTCATCTCATCTAAGATGTTGCCTTCAAGTCATGTCAGTGAAGTTACAAGGGAGAGAGCTATTCTGAACTATTGTACTCAGCAGGTAAAGCCGATTGACATAGGAGCTATTTTTTTTTATTATATTGTAAACTGTGTCAGAGCTGTCACTACTGCTGGTATGGGATTTCCTTTCCTTATCCATTCAATTTGTGAGCAGTTTAGGGTAAAGTTTGAAACTTAGGAAGAGGTTATTCAGTGACATAGACCTATCACCGGTGTAAATGTGAACACTTACACTGTTCATTCATAATTTGGCTGGATAGGAGGATATGTTAGAGCTTCCAGTGCATCTGCTTCTACTGCTTCTATTTCTCGTGCTTCTACTTCATAGGCACCATCATCTAGAGGTCATTTTTTTGATTCACAGACTGGATTATTAAGGAAGTTTTTATAGAAGGTGAGTCTGACCAGAGACATGTTAGAGATATGGCTGGAAAGGTAGAAAATATTGAGAGATACATACAGAAACATGATGAGTATGAGGAGAACTATCAGCAGTACATGGACAGAATGATTAGAAAAGATCACAGTGCTGAGATGCCTTCTCATCCTTATTTTATACCTTATGTGACATCCAGAGATTGGAATGAAAAAGATGATGATGATGAAGATGATGCGTAGGATTTATTTTTATGTATTGAGTTTGTGATGTTTGTACTTGTGTTTTGCGATGTGTTGTGATGTTTGGATTTTTATTGATTGTTGTATTTGCTGTAAACACTGATATGTGTAGATTATAGTAGGATCATTTCTATTATGCATATTCAGATATATCTGTGTTGGATTGATATTTTATGTTGTAATGTTGTGATATGTTTGTGGTACTAATTGTTGTAATGTAGTGTTTGAGTTTTTAATAGTGTATAATGTAATTCCAAAACTGTTAGAAAAATTTAGAACACTATCAGAAACCACTATTTAAATTGCATATTTAAAATTTTCAAAATTTGCTACCATATATTTTCTAGTATCATTACGATTTTAGTTATGTTAAGTTGGTGTGAATTTGCTGTAAAAACCTCCACTACTGTAGAAGTCCTTTAAAATTTTTATTTTATGAAAAACTGAAAAATTGAAGTTGATTTATTTGTACTCCTATTTTTAAACCATTATACTAGCATATTTAGGATATTAAGATTCCTGCAAGCATGTTAGTTTAGTTTTTAATTCTTACCCATGTATCATTTCTTAAGCTTAAATTTTTTATCCTAACTAAAAATTTAAAGTTTGGGGGGAATTTTAGAAACAAAATGTCAAAAACTAAAATTTTATTTATTATCAAAAATACTTAAAATAAATTTGATTTTTGATTGAAAATAATTATGTATATGAAATTATATTAGGGAAGCAAAATTTGAATATAGAAATGAGTAAGAGAATCTAGTTAAAATTTATAGTAATAATAAAAATTTAAAGTTAGAATTTTCTTAGTAAAGAAATGTTAAATATAGATAAACTATCTTTAGTAGGGAATGTTGTATTTTTTGTAAAATAGAAGATTTGACTTTTATTTTTCAAAGCTTAAATTTCTTTTATTGAGGAATAATTTTCAACACTGTTATTATAATTTTAAAAGAAAGATATATATCAAACCTTTATTTTAAATGGAAGGGTGGAATTCAAATCATTAAAGGCCTATCCAGATACAATAACCCTAGCCTTATAAAAAAGAAAAAGAAAAAGAAAAAATGAAAAGTAGTATGTGAAAAGGGAGGAGAAGCTTGAGGTTTTAAGGGCCTAATAAAAAATTGGTTCCATACCTAAAGTTTAAAATACAAGTTTTGAGAAAATCTAAAGCTTAATATTATAATATAGTAAGTAAAATTATTTTCAAATAAAAATTTTTAAGTGATAAAAATAAAATGTTTAAATCATATATTTTAAAAAATCTACAAGTATTTCTGAATTAGATAGGAATTCATATTTTTCATTATCCTTTACTTACGAACTTTCTAAACTTTAAGTTGGTCTTATTTACTAAAATTTTTTCTAAATTGGACTATTTTATTTCTAGAACAAAATTTTGAAACCTTCTAAAGAAATGCATTTACATAATTTGCATTTTAAAATTTTCTATGTGATTAAGTGTCACTTGAGGACAAGTAACATTTTTATTTTGGGGGATTTTGGTACACGTAAAATATATAGTGTTTTTATGCATATTTTTCTACCTCTTTTTGATGATATTGCACTTTAATGGAGGGTATCTTTGTGTTTTTCCTGCAAGTATGATTATAATGAAAGGAGCAAAAAAGATTAAATTTAGAGCAAAAATATGAAGTGCGTAAATTTGGCCTCTGGCGGCTAAGCGCCACAAGGCTGGCTCATAGGCGCGGCAGTTAAAAATACGAATTAAATCAAAATTGGCGCCATTTTCAAGGGTGTTTGAAGCAACTTTTGGTGATAACTGATCCCTGATAAATATATGTGCGCCGAAAACTTGGTCCCGCTCTGATAAATATATGTGCTGATGATTTAGATATGAAAATTATGATTTTATAATGTGGGATACTACGCAAGTATACGTATCGTTTATCAAGTAATATAAGAATTTCTGATTAAGACCCCGAGATATCGAACCCACAAGGAAAGATGAAAATCTTTAAAGGAATCAGAAATTTCTCTTTTTACTTTTTTTAATGGCTTTTGAAAGTATGTCTTGATTTTGAAAAGTTTTGAAAGTTGATTTATCTTTTGAAATTTCCTTAATAAAATGTTAAGCAAGAAATTAAAATTATAATAACTAATAACACTGTATGTAGAACATTATTAACTAGAATATCTTTTTCTTTCCTTTTATGAAGTAGTAATAATTATTAAAGTATTGTTGTGAAAGTATTTAAATTTGTTGTGACAGATAGAAGCAAATGTGTTCTTTACCCTTACTTGGTTCTATAAAGAACATAGGTTAATTTGAAATTTTATCATTTTGAACTTGGTTAGGCAGGGAAGATACCAGTCTCTCACTCTAGAGTTCCCTCGATTCCCACCAACTGGGGGCTAACTTCTCATAAAAAAACTCAAAACTTCAAACCAAATTAGGGGGTTTTAGACTGTTACTCTAAAAACCTCTAATTTTACTCGTTTCCATAAAAATATCTTATAATATTACATTCAATTATATGGACTACAATTCTCACCCATATAATTGCATGTGATTCTTACTAACTTTTCTGAGACAATACCGCATTGGATCTTACATAATCTCAAGAAATTCTACAACTTAACAGGCCAAGTTAAGAAGTAAACAAAGTTTTCAGAATTAATCTTCACAACTTCTTCCAACTTTAAACACATGTACTTTCCACAACAATTCTCCAATAACTAATTACTTCTCCATTTAAGAAAGAAAAAGATAAAGTAAACTACTCAGAATGCATTGAGAAAATACAAAAACATATTGATTTAAAATTAAAAATCGTAAGAAAAACAACAAACAAAAACAAGTATTAATTAAAAAAACTAAATGTAAGAACAAACGTAAACACTTATCTGAAAATTCTCTTCACAAGACTCAGGAAGTTCCTCTGAAACTTTAACTCTTCACTAAACTACTCCTCAGAGCGGATCTCCCAACTCTGATGACTCAGAATAAACTTCAGACTTCAGTAGAAACTAAACTAAAAAAAGAAAAGAAGTGGGAAGAAGAAGTGTTCACTCTGACCATTTTCTCTTTTCTATTCTATACTCCTACTCCTGATAAAAACTCTCACAAAATATAAGTAAAATACTGTAAAAAACTCTCTTCAAAATGCAAGTGGAAGAGCCCTTTTTTCTACTGTCTACTCCTACTCCTAATGAAATCTCTCTTCAAAATGCTAGTGGAAGAGCACTTAGTCATTCCTAAGACTCTCTTTAAAAATTAAACCAAAAGGTGCCTTGATGTCTCTTCAAATGTGTCCAGATTCAATGTATCCACCAAAGAATGCACCCCTTCATTCAAACTTGCCACCCAAAGGAAGTTTTAGAAGTTACCACCAAGAGTTGCATCCCATACCCTTTGAAATTGGCACCAAATTCCTTTAGATTTTGATTTTTAACTGTGGCGGCTAAGCGCCGGCCCAGCGGCACTTAGCCGCCATTGCCAAAATTTTGATTTTTCATTTCTTTGCTCCAAATTTGATCTAATTTTGCTCCTTTCATCATGACCATCCATTTTCATCATACCTGCAAGAAAAACACAAAATACCTTCCATTAAAGTGCAATATCATTAAAAAATAGGTATTAAAATGTGCATAAAAATACTATATATTTTAGGTGTATCAAAATCCCCCAAACTTAAAATGTTACTTTTCCTCAAGTGACAGTTAATCTCATAGAACATTTTAGCATGCAAATTATGTAATGAGTTTCTTAGGAAGATAACAAAATTTTGATCTATAAATGGAATAGTCCAATTTAGAAAAAATTTCAGTAATTAAAATCAACTTAAAGTTTAGAAAGTTCTTAAGTAAAGAAAAATGACAAATATAAGTTTCTATCTAATTCAAAAATATTTGTAAATTCTTCAAAATATAGGACTCAAACACTTATCTTTCTCACTTAAAAATCTTTATTTGAAAAGAATTTTACTTACTATATTATAACCTTAAGCTTTATATTTTCTTTGAACTTATATCTTAAACTTTAGGTATGAAACCAATTTTTGATTAGGCCCTTAAATCCTCAAGCTTTTCCTTCCTTTTCATGTACTCTTTTTCACTTTTTCTTCTCTTTTTCTTTTTCTCTTTTCTTTTTTTTATAAGGCAATGATTACTATATCTAGATAGGCCTTTAATGATTTTGAATTCCACCCTTCCATTTAAAATAAAGGTCAGATATACATCTTTCACTTAAAGTCATAATAATAATATTTGAAAATTACTCTTCAATAAAAGAAATTTAAGCTTTGAAGAATAAAAGTCAAATCTTCTATTTATCCAAAATTACAAAACTTCTTACTAAAGATAGTTTAACTTTTTTTAACACCTCTTCATTAAAAAATTTCAACTTTATATTTTTCATGATTACTATAAATTTTAACTAAATTCTTTTATTCATTTCTATATTCAAAATTTTTGTTCCCCTAATATAACTTCATGTACATAATTGTTCTCAATCAAAAACAAGATTTATTTTAAGTATTCATGAGAGTTAAATAAAATTTTAGGCTTTTGAAAATCTTTGTTTTTAAAATCCCCCCCAAAACTTTAATTTTTAGTTAAGATAAAACATTTAAGCATAAGAAATGATACATGGGTGAGAAATAAAAACTGACATATCATGCTTGCAAGAATTTTTAATATCCTAATATGCAAGTATAACAATTTAAGTAACAGAAGTAAAATGAAATCAAATTTAGTTTTTCAGAACAATTTTTAAACAAAGAAAAGTAAAAATTTTAAAAAGACTTCTACAGTAGTGGAGGTTTTCAAAGCAAATACGCACCAACTAAAATAACACACTGATACAGATAACAGATGACAGTGGAATTTGAAAAATTTTAAACATGTAGTTTCCTAAGTAGAAGTTCCCAATAGTGGTTTATAATCTCCTAACAGTTTTTGAATTAAAGTACACACTAATCTCCTAAAATGAAATCAAGTGTTTCTCCAACTGAACCTCTGAATCCTTCTGACTCCGTATTGAGATAAGTATTTGTATTTTGATTCAAATTTTTATTTATATGTTTTGTTGTTTAAATTCAATGTGTTCTGAGTAGTTACTTTACTTTCTTCTTTCAATTATGAAAAGATAAATAAGATAATATAAAATTCATTGGAGAATTAAAAACTATATATATATATATTTTAAACATTGTGATGATATTAATACCGGATCTTAATTTACTATTTAAATTAGCCATTTAAATTGTTAAAATCTGTTGAAGAATTTTTAGACCTAGAAGGAGATGAATTCTTAACTAGTAGATATCACATGAATCCTTGGGTAGTCGAAGGCCTTGCGCGGGTTATTCAAGGTGAAGTCCAAATAAATAGGAAGATATTATTTAATGGGCGTAGAATTGATAAGTTTTTAGAGTGACGAAGCTAAATTCCGGTAATTTGGTTTATAGAGAAGGAAAGGGTCACTAGTAGGGCCGACCATAGCCACCCTTGGACATGTAGTAGTGTGAGCCTAGATTAACCCATTCTACTAACAATACATCCAGACCTGATCTATAGATTAGCCAATGTTCTTTATACTATCGAGCGATGGTAAAGAATAGGAATGCTTCTATTTGGCAGAATACCATAAATTTATATTCTCCATGAATATTACATTATCTAAAAAGTCTTGGATTAATTGAAAGGAAGAAAGTTGTTTGCTTATTTTTATTTACATCAATCATTACTTTATTACTCGCTTTATTTCTCGCATCTAGTAAATTAAATATCAACTTTTTAACTTTAAAAGAAATACATAAAAATAAAATTAAAATATTTAAAAAAAATATATAATCCTCCTCGTGGGATCGATGTTGGGGTCTTTATTTAAAGCCCTATATTACTTGAAACGATACGTATACTTGTGTAGTACACCTAGTGTGTAAAATATTTTCCATAAAATTATATTTATGTACACTAGCCGCTATTATTATTTGAGTCAAAGTATTGGCTATAACATATTTTTGATAGCATAAATTACTGCATTTTTTGGCGATTGCAAACCAAGTTTTTTATGCATTGCTGCAGATCGAGGGTCAAGTTTTTGGCGCTGTTGTTGGGGGGGCAAAATTTATTGATTTTAAATATTTTATTTTATTTATATCTTTTATTGTCAAAAATATAAAATACAAAAACATTTATAAAAAAACAAAAACAAAAATAAAAAAATAATTTTATTTCTTGCTATTTTACTTTTTATTTACTTTTTATGCGTAGTTCTGGATCTGAAGGATTATTACCTTTAGATTCTGAATTAGCAAGAACTGTTAGAAGAATTAAAAAAGGAAAATAAATTCAAAAATATTAAGAGATGGCTAATTTACTTAATAATTTACAAAATCCAATTGAAATTAATGAACAAAATGTTTACAAACCATTAAGGGATTATGCTAACCCTACAAGCTTGATGAACTTCATAGTAGTATTCAAATACTCGCCGTAGATGCTAATTCTTTTGAGCTTAAACTCGTCTATTATTCAAATGGTTCAAAATAATCAATTTGGGAGAACACCAAATGAGGATCCAAATTTACACCTTGCTAGTTTTTTAGAACTTTGTGCTACCTTTAAATATAATAATGTTTCTGATGATGCTATTAGACTTAGACTCTTTCCTTTTTCTTTAAGAGATAAAGCATAGATGTGGTTGAACTCATTAGCAACAGGTTCTATTAAAACATGGGCTGAAATGGCACAAAAATTCCTTGCTAAATATTTTCCTCCTTCTAAAACTCGCTAAATTAAGAAATGATATTACTTCATTTAGTCAATTTAACTGGGAGACAATTTATGAAACTTGGGAAAGATTTAAAGAACTATTAAGAAAATGTCCTCATCATGCTTTACCTGATTGGTTAATTATTCAAACAATTTATAACAGACTAATCGAATCACTTAAATCAATTATTGATGCTGCTGCTCGAGGTTCTTTAATGGCTAAATCATTTGAAGAAGCTTATACTTTAATTAAAGAAATGGCTAACAATAATTTTCAATGGCCTTCTTAAAGGATTAATCATAAAAGAATGGCAAGTATTCATGATAACGCAGCCTTTTCCATCTTAGCTTCACAAGTAGCTGCAATATCTAAGAGTTTAGATAATTTTGCTATCAATATATCACACAAACAACTCTGCTAATATTGAAGATTCTCAAACTATTGAAACTTTACAAGCTATTGCTAGTAAAAATAACCCTTATTCCAATATTATAATCTTAGATGGAAAAATCACCCTTATTTTAACTGGAATAATTCACAACAACAATGGGGTAATAATCAATCCCATCCAACTAAAAATTGGAACAATCAAGTAAATTCAAACTATAAACCACCTGGATTTAATAATCAACAGAAAAAGTTATCTATAGAAGAATTAATTTTACAACTAAGTAATCAATTACAAAATCAAAACACTGTTATTCGTAATATTGAGAATCAAATTGGACAAATCACTAATTTAATTAATTACAGACCTCCAGGAACACTTCCTAGTAATGTTAAAGTCAATCCAAAAGAAACTGGAAAAGAACATGAACATGTTAAAGCTGTGCAACCTAGAAGTGGAAAGGAATTAAAAGAAAGAATGCAGAATGAAATTGAAAATGAGATTGAGGTTGAAGAGATTGAAAAACTTCAATAAACTCCTTCTCCTAGTCAAGATCGACTCGTTATTCCTATTAATGTGGAAGCTGAAAACCACCACCACCTTTTCCTCAAAGACTAAAACAGCAGAAGCTTGATCATCAATTTTCTAAGTTCTTTGAAATTTTTAAGAAACTTACCATTAACATACCTTCTGTTTAAGCTTTGGAATAGATGCTAACTTATGCAAAATTTATGAAGGATATTTTAAGTAAGAAATGAAAATTTGAAGCTTTTGAAACTGTTGCATTAAGTGAAGAATGTAGTGCAATAATTCAAAAGAAATTACCTCAGAAACATAAAGATCCTGGAAGTTTCACTATACCTTGTGCTATTGAGAAAAATTTTGTAGAAAAGCCTTATGTGATTTAGGAGCAAGTATTAATCTCATGCCATTTTCTATTTTTCGAAGGTTGAATTTAGGAGAGATTACTCCCACCACCGTAACCCTTCAGTTAACTGATAGATCTATCACCTACCCTAAAGGAGTTATAGAGGATGTTCTTGTTAAAGTGGATAAATTATTTTTCCCCGTGGATTTCATTGTACTTGATATGGAAGAAGATAAAGAAATACCAATTATTTTAGAGAGACCTTTTCTAGCTACCGGACGAGCTATGATTGATGTGCAAAAGGAGAATTAACCATGAGAATTAATGATCAAGAGATTAAATTCAATGTTCTTAAATCAATGAAGTACCCTGATAAAGAAAAATGCTATCGAATGGATATTATTGATTATATAATTGAAAAACATTATCAAGAAAGATGTAAAGTCATTTCTGAAGAAAAAATTGAATTATTAACTGATGAAAATGAAGAACTAAAAGAAGAAGAATTATTTAAAGAAACTCATTATATTAAAGATAATCTGGAAATTTTGGACATAACACAGAATGATATACTTTTACCCTCAATTAAAAAAGCCCCTGAACTGGAATTAAAAATGTTACCTGCACATTTAATGTATGCTTTTCTTAGAAATTCATTAACTTTTCCTGTTATTATTTCTCTAAACAAAGTTTAGATCAAGAAGAAAAACTAATAGGAGTGTTAAAGAATTATAAGAAAGCTTTTGGTTGGACTATTGCTGATATAAGAGGAATAAGCCCTTCCATCTGTATGCATAGAATTTTAATGGAAGAATATTTTAAACCTACTATTGAACCTCAAAGAAGATTAAATCCTATCATGAAAGAGGTTTTTAAAAAAGAAATTTTAAAATGGTTAGATGCTTGGAATTATTTATCCTATTTCGGATAGCTCAATCGGTAAGTCCTATTCATTGTGTTCGAAGAAAGGAGGAGTAACTGTCATCGTCAATGATAAAAATAAACTAATTCCTACAAGACAAGTTACCTGGATGGCGAATTTGCATTGATTATCAGAAATTAAATGACGCAGCTAGAAAGGATCATTTTCCTTTACCTTTCTTGGATCAAATGCTTGATAAATTAGCTGGACACTCATATTTCTATTTTCTGGATGGATATTCTGGTTATCATCAATTACTTGTCGCTCCTGAGGACCAAGAGAAAACATCATTTACAAGTCCTTATGGAACATTTGTGTTTAGAAGAATGCCTTTCGGTTTATGTAATGCACCTGCAACTTTTCAAAGATGTATGATGTCAATATTTTGTGATTTGATTGACAAAGGAATTGAAATATTTATGGATGATTTTTCAGTCTTTGGAACTTCTTTTGAATCTTGTTTGGAAAATATTTCCAAAGTTCTAAAAAGATGTGAAGAAACAAATTTAGTTCTGAACTGGGAAAAATGTCAATTTATGGTCACAGAAGGCATTGTACTTGGTCATAAAATTTCACAAAAAGGGATGGAAGTTGATCAAGCAAAAGTGAAAATTATTGCTGAACTGCAACCACCTACTACTGTTACTGATATGAGAAGTTTTCTAGGTCATGCTGGATTTTATATAAGATATATAAAGGATTTTTCTAAAATTGCTAAACCTCTTAGTCATTTATTGGAAAAAGAAACTAAATTTGAATTTAATGAAGACTGTATTAATGTTTTCAATATTTTAAAAGAAAAATTAATAACTGCACCTATAATTATTGCACCTAATTGGAATAAACCCTTTGAATTAGTGTGTGATGCAAGTGATTTTGCAATTGGAGCTGTATTGAGACAAAAATATGAGAAAATTTTCAAAGTTATATATTATGCTAGTAAAACTCTTTTTGAAACTCAAAGAAATTACACTACTACTGAGAATGAGCTTTTAGCTATAGTCAATGCCTTTGATAAATTTAGACCTTATCTTCTTGGTACCAAATGCATAGTTCATACTAATCATTCCGCTATTAAATATTTAATGACAAAAAAAGATGCTAAGCCTAGAGTGATAAGATGGGTTTTACATCTACAAGAATTTGATTTTCAAATAGTGGATAGAAAAGGAACTGATAACCAAATTGCTGATCATTTATCTAGAATTAAGGATGATGTTATTACTGAGAAAAATATTAATGAGAAATTTCCTGATGAACATTTATATGTTATTCAAGGATGCCAAACACCTTGGTATGCGAATATAGTTAACTATTTAGTTAGCAATATTCTACCTTATGGATTAAATAACAAATATATTAAGAAATTTAAAAATGATGCTAAATCTTATATTTGGGAAGATCCTCATTTATTTAAATTAGAAAGAGATTTTGTAATTCGAAGATATGTATCTTATGAAGAAACTTTTTCTATTATTCAAAAATGTCATGATTCCGATTTTGGAGGACACTTTGGAGTAGATAAAACTGCATTTAAAATTTTAAATTCAGGATTTTATTGGCCTACCTTGTTCAAAGATGTGAGACATTTTTTGAAAACTTGTGATCGATGTTAAAGGATGAGAAATATATCTAGAAAGGATGAAATGCCTTTAAACTATATATTGGAAGATGAAATTTTTGATATAAGGGGTTTAGACTTTATGGGACCATTTGTACCATCATTTGGAAAGATTTATATTTTATTAGGAATCGATTATGTTTAAAAGTGGATTGAAGCTGTAACTTTACCTAACTATGATTCCAAAAGTGTTTCAAAATTTTTAAAGAAAATGATTTTTTCAAGATTTGGAATGCTTAAGGTAATTATCACAGATAGTGGAAGTCATTTTAGAAATATAAGAATTCAATCATTACTAGATAAATTTGGAATCAAACACAGAATTACAACTGCGTATCACCCTCAAACAAGTGGAATGGCTGAAGTATCAAACAAAGAAATTAAAAGAATTTTAGAGAAGACTGTTAATCCTAAAAGAACTGATTGGGTTGATAGACTTGATTCTGCATTATGGGCTTATAGAACAGCTTATAAGAAACCAATCAAAATGTCACCTTACCGGTTAATTTATGGTAAACATTGTCACTTACCTATTGAACTTGAACATAAAGCTTATTGGGCGATAAAAGAGTTTAATTTTGATTTGAATACTGCAGGAGAAAAATGATTATTACAATTAAATGAGATGGATGAAATAAGAAATGAATCATATGAAAATGCAAAGATTTATAAAGAGAAAATGAAGATGTTACATGATAAAAAGATTTCAGGAAAAATATTCGAGCCTGGACAAGAAGTATTATTATTTAATACTCGTTTAAGACTTTTTCTTGGAAAATTAAGGTCTAAATGGATGAGACCATATATAATTGAGAAAGTATACCATTATGGAGTTGTGGAGATTAAAGACCCCAAAACAGGAAAAATATTTAAAGTTAACTGATTAAGACTGAAGCCTTATTTGGGAGACATTAAAATGATTTATAAAGTGGCTTACGAGTTGAGTCTACCTGATTAAAAACTTAATTAGGTCGGGCTGACGACGTTAAACCAAGCGCTTCGTGGGATGCAACCCATAGTTATTTTTGTGTATTTTTTCATTTTTAATGTAAGGTCATGCCTCGGTCTTAACTAATTTTATATAACATTAGAAAATTGGACGCTAACAAGTCTTCATTGACTTAAGCTAAAGATTATCTCAAAGTATATAAAGTTTAGACTTTGGATCACTCCATATCATATGTGAGTAAAAAGGAGATCAAGTTAACCTTCAATATGATTGTTTATAATTTGTGTTACTAAGTCTATATTGATCGTACCATTCTAATTTACCTATTTTGGAGAACGAAACTTTGAAATTTAATGATAGGCAAAACGGAGTCGAATGTGGTTCCGGCGCCTAGGAACCGAAATTTGGCGCCTAAGCGCTAGAATAAACTGTGTATCAATTGGTCTGGTGCCTAGGCACCAGATTTGGCGCCTAAGCACCACAATTACTGGATCGTGTAAAAACTAAAAAATTTCAGTTTTTCACACGATTTTCTCCTTTAAATTACCCCCATCTTCGTCCCCAATCCCTAAGCAACCAAAATTACGACCTAGACACTTCTTTCTTGAGAGATTAGAGAGGATTTTTGAAGAAATGGAGAGAAGAAATCTTGGAGAAGAGGCTAGAGACAAAGGTTCAAAGGATCCTCAACCCTACTTCAATGGTTTTATCGCTGTAAGTTTGGAGAAAATTTCAAGTCGTCTAGATAAATTTGAAGCAGAATTCAAAAGTGTTGGAGATCTCCTCCATGAGATGTATCATCAAATTGAACATCTGGAATGGCAGGCGAAGCTTCAATTTGATCATCTAGCGGCTTATCAAGATGATCAAGTGGAGATGTATGAGAAGAACAATTGGATCTATGAGAAAACAGCTACGGATTTTCCGAGGGCGTTAGCGTTCTTCCCAAGTAGGCCTAGTAATCTTCCTTGCGAAGAGAATGGAAATTTATAATTTGAAGATTAGATAGTTATTGTGGTGTGATCTAGACTTTTATTAGTGTGTCGTTGTATCGATTTAGTAAATCAAATGTGTTGTTTGTGTATTTGTTTTATTGTTCAATGTTTGTTGTATTTGCTTTAAAATTGTGTAGTTTGATTGTTTGTTAGGACTTGAATCATATTACTATACTTATCTGTATTGTATTGAGCCAAAATTGAAGATTATGAATGGAATTAGAAGAGTTTGATTTAAACCTTGTGTTTAATTGGTGGATTTAATTTTTAATTTTTAAAATTTTTGAGAAATATTTTGGATGTTGGAAACTGAAGCACTACTCTAATATGAGTAATTGGAAGTTGAATTTATGAGTTTTGGTGGAAAATAAAATATTTAAAGTGATTTTTGTGAAAGGCGAGTCTGGCGCCTAGGCGCCAGAATTCGGCGCCTAGGCATCAGTTCAGCCTGCTTACCGAAAATTAGCATTTAAATCCCATTAGCCATGGTTGACGCCTAAGCTTCATTCCCTTCCTCTTTTTCGTGAAAATACACCCCGTAGATCCATTTTGAGGTCAATACATCAAGTTTTTTTTTAGCCCGAAATCACTTGATTTCTTCATCTCGAGGTCAGATCTACCTTCTAATCCATTTATTTTTTATTCTTACCATAGTTTTTCCTATTTTATTTCTATAAACTGAAATTTTGAGAAAAATTTTAATTTTTAGAGTTTCTCCATAGATTTTTAAACTCATTTTAAGTTTCTCTAGCTTAAAAAGAGTTTAAATATTTGATTCCTAAATTTATTTGTGTTTTCTTTCACCTTTAGATGGCACCAAAATCTAAGCGAGGAAAGGCACGAGAAAATTTCGACAGCAGTAAGTTTTCAACTGCCGCATTGCATTTTCGTTATCACGAATTTGTGACATCGAGAAAGTTTATCTCGGAGCGTAGTTTTTACAATCTTGGTGAAATGATCGAGAACACGATCGTTGCACACAACTGGCAACGATTCTGTTATTTCACTGATGTTGCCGTTATTCCTATTGTACGCGAGTTTTATGCCAACTTTTTGGATGCGGAAGACTACAAAGTCTTCGTTAGAGGTGTCGAAGTAGGATTTACTCCGGAACGGATCAATATTTTCTACGGCCTGCCACCTACCATCGAGTGCTACTATTCTGGTTTATCTCCATCTGAGGGAGATCTTGAGATGATTGTTGCATATCTGATTGATGGCAGTGGAGCTTGGAAGATCCAAAACGACAAATGGGTAAACTTCAAATCTTCTAAGCTAAATGGTATTTTAATGGCATGGCATTATTTTATTTCTGATAGACTTCTACCTTCCAACCACCTGAGTGAAGTTACCAGAGATCGAGCTATCCTGAACTACTGCATTCAGGACAGGAAGCCGATAGATGTTGGTAGTATTATTTATGATTCAATGGAATCAATTGCTAGATCCAGCACTACTGTGGGATTAGGATTCCCATCCTGGATTCATTCTTTATGCATGAGCAATGGAGTTTCGCCGATATATCGGAGGAGAAGTCGAAGACTACAAAGCCAATCGGGCGAGGAGAGTGTTAGCATTTATGATCGTCTTCGAGGGAAGAGATCTACCGATCCTTCTACTTCGTACCTACTCCGGTTAGAGCTTCTACTTCTAGACCTTCCACTTCTACTGCTGAGCCACCATCTAGTTTCTGGGAATCGATGCATGATCAATTTCGGAGCGAGCAGAATGAGTTATTTCTAACTCACCGCAGAGTAGATACTATGGACAAGAAGATTGATCATTTATCTGAGTTTACTCAAAGTAAAAGTGAGTATGATGCTGAGTATTCAGAGTCTTTAGTGAGATTCTTGAAGGGTGAGCATGATGTTCAGTTTCCTACCTGTCCTAAATTTTGACCATATGTTGATCCAAAGGATGTGGAGTTTTCTTTTGGTGATGATGATGACGAGGCTACAGATAGTGATTAGTAGCTTGAGTTACCTCTGAGATGTGTTGATTCTGTTGTTAGTTTATTTCTTGTTTGCTAGTGTTGTTTGTTGTTTGTTGTTTGTTAGTGTAGATTTGTTTATGAAACTTTGTGTGGATTGTTTGATGTTGAGAATGTCTTAAATATTTAGTGTATTGTGTTGAAGACTGAAATTTGGATAAATTAATGTGTATTTCTGTTTCAACCTACTGTTTAGTATTCTTAAATAGTTAGTAATGTTGTTTTGTTTCTGTTACTATTAGTAGTATAGTCATTTAATTCAGCTACTGATTTTAAAAAAAGAAAAAATGATGAGCCTGCTTACTTTTATATATGCTTCGTTATTTCAGTAATATTCATAAAAAGCATGTGTAGAAGTAAATTTTCTTTTTAGAATGTTTTTACATACTTATAAAAATTCCTTTTTAAATTATACCTTTCTTTCTCTCATACTTTAAATTTTTTTCATGATATAACAAAACTTATGTTCGGAGGAAGGGAAAATACATGCAAATTTAAATTTTATTTGTCCTTAATGAACTAATATTTTCTAAAAAAATATTAACATAACATAAGGAATGAAGAATCTTTTTAAGATCATTTAAAATTTTGAAATTATAAATAATTTAGTAGACTTAACCAAAATTTTAATAACTTTGATTGATTTTAAGAATAGAATTATTCAACTTAAAGAAGAGTAAGATTAAGAAATTTTTCTATTCATAGTAGAAATAATTGAATTTTAGAAGTATTAAGAAAGAAAAAATTATTACTTGAAAAAGAAAAGATTGAAATTCTTTTTGAAATCTATTCATGTTATAGTAATTAAGTGAAAATATATAAGTTTGAAAATATAAGTTAAGGATAGTGAAGTTCAAAACCATTAACAGGCTATCCAGATATAGTAATCCTCTCTGTAAAAAAAAAAAAAAAAAAAAAAAGAAGAGAGGAGAGAAGCTTGAGGAGATGTCTAATCAAAAATTGGCTTCACTTGAATTAGCTTATAAAAAAAAAATGATTACATATTTTACTTAATTTTTATGCATCTTTATTAGAAAAGATTTTCATGAAGATCTTTTTCTTATAAATAATTTATGTGATCTTAATATAATAAACTACAATTATTTTCGAATTGAATGAAAATTTTTTGAAATCTTATGATTTGGTAGTTAAATATTCTTTAAATTCTTACAATTAAACTTAGTTAGTTAAATTTGGTATTGATTTACTAAAGCCTTTATAAAATCAAAAATTATAAGAAATCTTAAATATTTACCTTTTATTCCATTTGTTATACATTTTATATAGTAAAAAGGGTTACTTGAGGATAAGTAAAGTTTAAGTTTAGGAGATTTTGATCCATGAAAAAAATATCTATATTTATGCCTTGATTTTTATCAAATTTTAAAGGATATTATGCTTTAATGAAAGGTATTTTTGTGTTTTGGATGTAGGTGATGCAAAAATGTTCAAGAAGGAAAAAATGATGAACAAGGAGCAAAAAGGAGCAAAAATGGAGCCAAAATACAAAATTGTCAAAATAATTGGCCTGGCGCATAAGCGCCAGAATTCGGCTCCTAAGCGCCAGTTTGATACAGAATTTTGTAAGATTTTTGACTACTTTTTTATGGTTATTTTGATGGTGTTAGCGGTTATTGGACCATATAGAAGATTGGCAGTTATTCCTGGATTATAGGACATGTGATACATTGTATTTGGACGCTTGCAAACGGTTAGGATCGCGAAGAGGTGCGATCCAAAGTGAAGAGGTGCGAAGAACTGGACGCAGAGTCCGGCGCCTAGGCGCCAGATTCCGGCGCCTAGACGTCAGACACACGTTCTAGAAGGTTCATTGAACATGGACACATTTTGAAGAGGTGCCTCAAGGCAACCCTTGAAGCTTATAAATAGGAGGCTACTCCTTCAGAGAAAAACGCCCACAAACCACCAATGCCTAACCTAGTCCCCTAGCCCCACAGTTCCATTTACAGAGAGAAATTAGAGAAATATTTTAAGGGCCATATTTATAGTTTCTTTTATTAATTAGTGAGTTTATTTTAGAGTTTGTATTGAGAGTATTTGAAGAGTCGGTGCTTTTGAAGTCTATTTACTTTGGAGTCGAAGGATTCGGAGGTTCAGTTGGAGAAACACTTGAGATAAGTATTTGTATTTTGATTCAAAGTTTTATTTATATGTTTTGTTGTTTAAATTCAATGTGTTCTGAGTAGTTAGTTTACTTTCTTCTCTCAATTATGACAAGATAAATAAGATAATATAAAATTCATTGGAGAATTAAAAACTATATATATATATTTTAAACATTGTGATGATACTAATACTAGATCTTAATTTACTATTTAAATTAGCCATTTAAATTGTTAAAATTTGTTGAATAATTTTGAGACCTAGAAGGACATGAATTCTTAACTAGTTGATATCACATGAATCCTTGGGTAGTTGAAGGCTTTGCGCGGGTTATTTAAGCTGAAGTGCAAATAAATAGGAAGATATTATTTAATGGGCGTAGAATTGATAAGTTTTTAGAGTGACAGTACTCAAATTCGGTAATTTGGTTTATAGAGAAGGAAAGGGTCACTAGTAGGGCCGACCATAGCCACCCATCGACATCTAAGTAGTGCGAGCCTGGATTAACCCATTCTACTAACAATACATCCGGACTCGATCTATAGATTAGCCAATGTTCTTTATACTATCGAGCGAAGGTAAAGAATAGGAATGCTTCTATTCGGCACAATACCATAAATTTATATTCTCCACGAATATTACATTATCTAAAAAGTCTTGGATTAATCGAAGGGAAGAAAGTTTTTGCTTATTTTTATTTACATCAATCATTACTTTATTATCGCTTTATTTCTGCATCTAGTAAATTAAATAACAACTTTTTAACTTTAAAAGAAATACATAAAAATAAAATCAAAATATTTTAAAAAAATATATAATCCTCCTCGTGGGATCGATACTGGGGTCTTTATTTAAAGCCCTATATTACTTGAAACGATACGTATACTTGCGTAGAACCCCTAGTGTGTAAAATATTTTCCATAAAATTATATTTATATACACTAGCCGCTATTATTATTTGAGTCAAAGTATTGGCTATAACATATTTTTGATAGCATAAATTACTGCATTGTTTGGCGATTGCAAACCAAGTTTTTGGTGCATTGCTGCGGATCGAGGGTCACTGTTCAACTGAGAAGTTGAAGAGAGTTGGAAGGTAGAGTTCAAAAAAAGATTAAATGAGAGAAATATGTATTAAAGAACTAAAAGAGGATGCGCCAAAAGGTTTGGAAAGACCTATTTCTCCACTAATAATTGATTTAGAAAAGCCACCACCACCATTTCCTCAGTTCTTTGACAACAAAAGTTGGATAAGAAATTTTCAAATTTCTTGGAAACTTTTAAGAAACTTACAATTAATATTTCATTTGCTAAAGCCTTAGAACAAATGTCAAGCTATGTGAAGTCTATGAAAGATATTCTCAACACAAAAAAGAAGTTTGAAGATAATGAGATTGTTGCACTTATTAAAGAATGCAATACTATAATTCAGAAGAAGCTTCCTGAAAAGCATAAAAATCCTGGTAGCTTCACAATTCCATGTGCAATCAGAGTCAAATTTTATGGGAAAGCTTTATGTGATTTAGGTGCAAGCATTAATTTTATGCCATTATCTATGTTTAAAAGACTGGGATTAGGAGAAATAACCTTGACTACTGTAACTCTGCAGTTAGCAGATTGTTCGATAACATATCTGTTGACCTCATTTTACAATAAGTCAATACCTTTTGACCTAAAAAGTCAACATTGGTCAAAATGGTCAAACTGCACCCAATGACCAACCCCGTCGACCCCATAGTCAACCTTATGACCTAAAAAGTCAACATTGGTCAAAATGGTCAAACCGGACCCGAGTGACCTACCCTGTTGAACCCATAGGTCAACCTTATGATCTAAAAAGTCAACATTGATCAAAATGGTCAAACCATACCCAGTGACCAACCCTGTTGACCCCATAGGTCAACCTTATGACCTAAAAAGTCAACATTGGTCTAAATGGTCAAACCGTACCAACTGACCAACCCCGTTGACTCCACAGTCAACCTTTTGACCAAAAAAGTCAACATTGGTCAAAATGGTCAAACCAGACCTAGTGACCAACCCTGTTGACCCCACAGGTCAACCTTATGACCTAAAAAGTCAACATTGGTCAAAATGGTCAAACCAGACCTAATGACCATCCCTGTTGACCGCATAGGTCAACCTTTTGACCTAAAAAGTCAAGTTTGGTCAAAATGGTTAAACCAGACCCAATGACCAACCCTGTTGACCCCATAGGTCAACCTTTCGACCTAAAAAGTCAACTTTGGTCAAATTGGTCAAACCGAGCCCAATGACCAACTCTCGTCGACCCCATAGTCACCCTTTTGACCTAAAAAGTCAACTTTTGTCAAATTGGTCAAACCAGACCCAATGACTTACCCTGTTGACCCCATAGGTCACCCTTTTGACCTAAAAAGTCAACTTTGGTCAAATTGGTCAAACTAGACCCAATGACCAACCCTGTTGACCCCATAGGTCAACCCTATGACCTAAAAAGTCAACTTTGGTCAAATTGGTCAAACTAGACCTAATGACCAACCCTGTTGACCCCATAGGTCAACCTTATGACCTAAAAAGTAAACTTTGGTCATATCGGTCAAACCAGACCTAATGACCTACCCTGTTGACCCCATAGGTCAACCTTATGACCTAAAAAGTTAACTTTGGCCAAATTGGTCAAACCAAACCTAATGACCTACCCTGTTGACCCCATAGGTCACCCTTATGACCTAAAAAGTCAACTTTGGTCAAACTAGACCTAATGACCTACCCTGTTGACCCCATAGGTAAACCTTATGACCTAAAAAGTCAACTTTGGTCAAATTGGTCAAACCAGACCTAATGACCTACCCTGTTGACCCCATAGGTCAACCTTATGACCTAAAAAGTCAACTTTGGTCAAATTGGTCAGACCAGACCTAATGACCTACCCTGTTGACCCTATAAGTCAACCTTATGACCTAAAAAGTCAACTTTGGTCAAATTGGTCAAACCAGACCTAATGACCTACCCTGTTAACCCCATAGGTCAACCTTATGACCTAAAAAGTCAACTTTGGTCAAATTTGTCAAACTGCACCTAATGACCTACCCCGTTGACCCCAAAGGTCAACCTTATGACCTAAAAAGTTAACTTTGGTCAAATTGGTCAAACTAGACCTAATGACCTACCCTGTTGACCCCATAGGTCAACCTTATGACCTAAAAAGTCAAATTTGGTCAAATTGGTCAAACTAGACCTAATGACCTACCCTGTTGACCACATAGGTCAACCTTATGACCTAAAAAGTTAACTTTGGTCAAATTGGTCAAACTAGACCCAGTGACCTACCCTGTTGACCCCATAAGTCAACCTTATGACCTAAAAAGTCAACTTTGGTCAAATTGGTCAAACCAGACCTAATGACCTACACTGTTGACCCCATAGGTTAACCTTTTGACCTAAAATGTCAACTTTGGTCAAAATGCTCAAACCAGACCTAATGACCAATCCTGTTGATCCATAAGTCAACCCTTTCACCCAATGACACATTTAAAGCCCCACAATGACAAAATCACAAGTACTGGACATTTTAAAATTAAATTGATCAATTTGGACTGACTTGGGTCAACCCAGGTCAAAATTTGTCAACTTCTATCTATTTTGATTAAAATAAATAAAAATGAAATAAAAACAACAAAATTAATCAAATAATTGATTTTAAAATTATTTTCATTAATTAAAATGATTAATGATTTAATTTTCAATATTTTAATTAAATGACATAATTAATTAAAATAAAAATTAAATTAAAATCATAAAATCATAAAAATGATTGAATTAATCAATTAATTGAATTGAAATTATTTTCAATTAATAAATTGATTAAAAAAATATCTTCCAACAATTTTAATTAATAAAATAATTAATTAAAATGGGAAATTAAAAAGAAATGAAATGACATATAGATTTCTCGTATTTAATTAGGCTAAATTCATCTTAAGGCTTAATTAACACATAATTAAGCCCACATTAAGACCACTTAGCCATGGGTTAATACACATCATGATGCATGGGGTGAGGTGTCACTCTCTCCTTCACCCTAAGCCTCATTTATCCATGAGGTGGCCGGCCAACATGAGGCCTCACCACCCACCTCCCAAGCCACCCAATGGAAGGAAAACCATGCATGAAAGCCCCCCCTTACCATGGTTAGAAGCAATGATGAGGTGTGAGCTTGTGTGTCACCATTTGCCAAGCTTAAGAGATGAGGTGTAAGCTCCCTAAGAAGAGTAAAGGCAGCTCACCATACACCTCCCACATGAGCCAATGGATGAGAGACAAAACAATGAAGATCATCATGGAAAACATAGGGAGAAGCATCAATGCCTATCTTCAGCCAATTCCCTCATCCAATGGGCTGATAGAGGAGGTAACTACTCCCCTAGAACATCCTAAGTTAAGCCATAACCTCCCCTTGCTATAAATAAGACCCCATGGCCAAACCTAGGAAGAAGAAGAACAAAACATAGGGAGAACTATAGGCTGCACAAATCCACCTGCTCCCAACATAAAAAGTCTTCCTAAGAGTCCCAACAATCTTTTATGATCAAATCCAAACCATAGTTTGAGCTTATTTGAGCCAATTTGATCAAATTTCAAAAACAGCCCAAATTAGGCATCTCTCCAAAATTCTCCCTCAAGCTCAACATCTGGATCAAATTGCTGTAGCAATAATCTTCCATTGGGATCCTAGAAGGCAGCTACAAGGTCTGATCTAGCTTGATTTCCTTGTGGCAAAGGTATGGAATTATTTTTCACAAAATATTTCGTATTTTTGATATATCATGTGTTAGACTAGCCCAGAAGTGTATCATCACCGTATGGATGGATACTTCTCATCCAGATGATCATTTAAAAAAAAATCACTCAATTTCATCAAGAAATGAGTGAGATATTGATGTTTAAAGTTTAATGGTTTGAAATAATTCGGATTTTTATCCGAATTATCTCGGCCGTTCGATCCCGCGCCTTAGGGATGGACGGCGCGGATGATTCCCCGCGGTGTCCGCTGTTCGGATCCCCGCAGTGGATTTTCCCACTCTTCGACGGCTCCGAGGACACGCGTCGCCGCGTGAGGAGTTTGGCGGCGCGGTATTAAAAAAAAAAGGAAAAATCCATTAAATCCTTAAAAACTTCAAAAATCAATATCTTTTTATCCAAAGGTCATAAAAATAAAATGAAAATACCTCTGGAAAGCTCTTGAAGTGGAGAAAATTATGAGACCAAAATCATAATTTTATTCTTAGTATTTGATTTTTAATTAATTAAATACTCTCTGGAGTATTTTAATTATTAAAAATTATGAAACTTGGAGGCATTTATCTTTATGTTCTTAGGGACCGTCCATAATTTTTTCAAGGACAGAAAACATGCCTAGGACACTTTTCTTTAATTTTCAAGTTTCTTTACAATTATTTCAAATAATAATTATAAAAATTGAAAATTAAGGAAAATAAAAATGCAAATGGCTAGAAATAATAGGGTAACAGACAACAACCCTAAGAAAATTATTTCTAAGTCATAGAAATCATTTTGAATGGTATTTTGAAATTTAGGGTTAAAATCCTTTATTAATTAAATAATTTTAATCTTAAAAATAACCCTTTGTAAATTTAACCTATTTTCATCAACAATCAAAGTTTGAAAATGGTTCTAGTCTATGATAGACTAATGAGAAATTTCACTTAAGTCTAAAATGACCCAATTGGACTTAACTAAATTTAAAACAATATGTAAACCCATTAAACCTTATATAAATTAGGTTTAATATGAAAATTAAATCTTAATTAAGTTTAAAGACATAATAAACTTAATTAACTCATTAAACCTTATTTAAATTAGGTTTAATATAAAAATTAAATCTTAATTAAGTTTAAAGATATATTAAACTTAATTAATCAAAATTAAATCTTTTAATTAAGTTTAAAGACATAATAAACTTAATTAACTCATTAAACCTTACTTAGATTAGGTTTAATAAAAAAATTAAATCTTAATTAGGTTTAAAGACATATTAAACTTAATTAATCAAAATTAAATCTTTTACTTAAGTTTAAAGACATAATAAACTTAATTAACTCATTAAACCTTACTTAAATTAGGTTTAATATAAAAATTAAATCTTAATTAGGTTTAAAGACATATTAAACTTAATTAATCAAAATTAAATCTTTTAATTAAGTTTAAAGACATAATAAACTTAATTAACCCATTAAACCTTATTTAAATTAGGTTTAATATAAAAATTAAATCTTAATTAAGTTTAAAGACATATTAAACTTAATTAATCAAAAATTAAATCTTTATTAAGTTTAAAGACGTAATAAACTTAATTAACCCATTAAACCTTACTTAAATTAGGTTTAATATAAAAATTAAATCTTAATTAAGTTTAAAGATATATTAAACTTAATTAATCAAAATTAAACTTATTAATTAAGTTTAAAGACATAATTAATTCATTAAACCTTAATTAAATTAGGTTTAATATAAAAATCAAATCTTAATTAAGTTTAAAGACATATTAAACTTAATTAATCAAAATTAAACTTATCAATTAAGTTTAAAGACATAATAAACTTAATTAATTCACTAAACCTTAATTACATTAGGTTTAATATAAAAATCAAATCTTAATTAAAGACACATTAAAACTTAATTAATCTCCTTATACATTATCAAACTTAAACCCTAATTAGGTCTAAACCATTAAACCTAATTAAACTATTAGACCTTAATTAACTAAGGTTTAATCAAACTTAAACCCTAATTAGGTCTAAACCATTAGACCTAATTAAACCATTAGACCTTAACTAACTAAGGTTTAATCAAACTTAAACCCTAATTAGGTCTAAACCATTAGACCTAATTAAACTATTAGACCTTAACTAAGTAAGGTTTAATCAAACTTAAACCCTAATTAGGTCTAAACCATTAGGCCTAATTAAACTATTAGACCTTAACTAACTAAGGTTTAATCAAACTTAAACCCTAATTAAGTCTAAACCATTAGACCTAATCAAACTATTAGACCTTAACTAACTAAGGTTTAATCAAACTTAAACCCTAATTAGGTCTAAACCATTAGACCTAATCAAACTATTAGACCTTAACTAACTAAGGTTTAATCAAACATAAACCCTAATTAGCTCTAAGCCATTAGATCTAATTAAATCATTAGACCTTAACTAACTAAGGTTTAATCAAACTTAAACCCTAATTAGGTCTAAACCATTAGACCTAATTAAACCATTAGACCTTAACTAACTAAGGTTTAATCAAACTTAAAACCCTAATTAGGTCTAAACCATTAGACCTAATTGAACCATCAGACCTTAACTAACTAAGGTTTAATCAAACACAAATCCTAATTAGGTCCACTACATTAGACTTAATTAATTATTAAACCTTAATCAACTAAGATTTAATCAGACCCAAATCCAACCTTTTATTCCAAGTCCAACATAACCTAAACCTAAACCTAACATAACTTGAGTCCAATCTAACTTGAACTCAAGTTAACCTAAACCTTAGGTTCAATCCACATTGAACCTAACTTAGACCTAACCTAACTTGAGTCCAATCTAACTTGAACTTAAGTTAACCTAAACCTTAGGTTCAACCCACATCAAACCTAACTCAAACCTAACCTAACTTAAGTCTAACCTATATTAGACTTAAGTCAAACCATATTTAGGTTTAACACGATATAAACCTAAGTCTAACCTAAATCTTAGGTTCAACCTAACTTGAATCTAAACTAAAAACCCGACTTAAGTTTAATCCTAAATCTAGGATTAACTTTAATAGACTTAATTAAAACTTAAGTCTTATCTAAAAGGGACTTAGATGGTCTGCAAATTTAATTGAGTCTAATTTATTATATACTTAATTAACCTTTAAGTCCTATTTAAACAAGACTTAAAACTTAATTAAATCTATTCTGAACCAAACCTTTTAACTTAAGTTCAAACAGACATGAACTCAAGTTAAAAAGATTCGATCAACATTGAATCTAACTTAGGCTCAACCAGACATGAACCCAAGTTAATTCAATCAATATTGAATCTAATTTCAAACCTTTTAACCTAAGTTCAAAAAGACATGAACTCAAGTTAAATAGATTTAATCAACATTGAATCTAACTTAGGTTCAACCAGACATGAACCCAAGTTAATTCAATCAATATTGAATCTAATTTCAAACCGTTTAACCTATGTTCAAACAGACATGAATGTTGACCTCATTTTTGATGAGGTCTTCTCTTCTCTCTTTAGTACATAGGATCTAGCCTTAGGCTTTTCCTTTGACTATCTTAGAGGACTAGAAGTGGAACCCACCCTTTAGAAGTTCAAACACCTCTTGACTCCCTGCAAACCCCACAAGCTTGATTGTGGACCCCTAATCACCTAGAGGGTTGAAATGAAATGTGAAGGTTTAAAGGATGAGTTCCCTATGGACTCTTCGGCCTAGGACTACCCCCGGTGGCCTCGGTCCGGTGAGGGTCGACTTACACACTCACTACACTCATACTCTACACTCTCACACACACAATCCAAATCCTAAAACCACACCTATACCCAACTTGACTCCTTGACTCATGTAGGTAATTCATATGGATGGACCTTAACCCCTAAGCCCCTGGCTAAGAGGGTTAGGAACAACATAGTGAATGCCTCCAATGAGTCCTCTCATGGCTCATATAGGCTTAATATGACTTCATGGCTCAACCAAAGTGATTCCACTTTACTCAAATTTGATCAATCTTCATTTCTTCAAAATTTTAATTTTTGACCCCCGGAACCCCTACACCCATCAAACCTACCAAATGCCTTTAGAATTACCCAAAATTTGCAAAATCACCTAAATTGCCCAAAATTCCTCAGAATCAGTCCTAAACATTTCCACCACTCAAATTGACCATCTCCAGCCAAAAATACCAAAATTTCCAAAAATACCCCCAATACCCTCCAAATTACCAAAATGCCCCTCTTGACCCAAAAAATCCAAAAATTCAGAAAATTCCCAGAAAATTCCATAAAATCCCAAATATTCCCAATTTCATTTTGTCTAACTACACCATGGGCCAATTTTCTCAATTTACCCCACTTTTACCAAAACCCCCAATTTAGCCCATTTTAAACCCAAATGAACCCAATGTCAAACCAAATCACCCCAATTGATCTTAATTTTGGTCCAATTCAATTCTAAACTTCAATTCAATATCCCCAATATCAATCTAGACCAAATTCAATCCCAATTTGATTGGCATTTGAATCCAATTTCATTTTAAAAGCTTAAGGCCCAATTTTGACCCATGACCTAAACCTAGCTCAAACCAACCCAATTCAATCCCAATTTGACCCAAATCTTTTCTGAAACCTTCCTAGCATCCCCACAAACAAAACACTAACATGATTTGCCCAAAATTTGGACCCAAACCTTACTCAATTTCAACCCAAACCCAAAATTCCTTAAATGGGCCTAAACCAAACCTAACCCAAATGGAGCCAAATCCCAAAATCAAAACCCAACCAAAGTTGAAACCTATTTGTAACACCCCCATAAACATTTAAAAACATTAATTTTACATCAATTTCAACATTAGCCCAACTTTAGCCCAAGATAGCTCATTTTGACCCATTTCGACTCTATTACCAAAGAGACCCAAATTAGACCCAATCCAATTCCAAATCACCTCAAACTTGCTTCAAATCACTCATGACACATCCCTAAACCAAACCCAACATTTTTTTGACATGGCCCTTTACAAAATTTTCATCCAAAATCCCATTTTGAAACATGAAAGCCCACTACCTTAAACCATTCTAAAAGCCCACCTTTACCAAATTTTTTTTTTAAAAAAAAAAAAAACCCAAACCCATCCTAAAGTCCATATGACACTCTCCCTCATCTTACATTCAACTTAAAATCATTTCTAAAGTCCTAATTTATCATCAAACCATTCCAATTCTAGCCACATGACAATTCTCATCAAAATGCCAAAAATCACAAAACCCTTCCTCATGAAAGTTGACTTAGCTTCTTCCAAGCCAAAGGTAAGCCATGAAGCCATGCATGAGCCACATGGGAGCCATGGGGGTTTTGGGCACCTCACCATACCCAAGATAGGAAAGGAGGGAGGCTCTTTCCATGATTCCTAAAAGTCATTAGCCTTAATCATGTCTCCCTTAAACCCAAATCTAATTTAAATTTTCTTAGAAAGGGACCTCACCACCTTTGACCTGTTAACCTAACTGATTCCACCAGCCTAAAACCAAGTCATGGGAGGGTGAACCTAACCCAAATACATGAGTTGACCAAATTGACCCAAAATTAGCCATGCCCCCATTCCATTTTGATTCAACCACTTTATACTTGGCAACTACCAATTGAATACACAAAACCCCAGCCACGACTCACCCGAACCCGAGGGTGACCCGCGCTCGCCGCCGGCCGCCTGGATCGCCGGAAAACACCACACCCGAGAGCTCCCATGTGAGCCAACATTGAAATTCTCCCTTGCTGAGTTGCCCCATGCCCAATGGCCACCATGGCTGTTCTCCTCCTCACCAGAGCAGCTGATCCTAACCCCTAACTCCCCCTGAGAGGCCCTCCAGCCACTCCTATTTAAACCCCACCTCTCTCGGCCATGGAGGCGGTGCTGAAACAAACCTACTGAAACTCTGCCAAAATTGTCCCAGACCACTCTCCACACTTAGAGCAATTGATCTCTAGTGTCCATTTGCCCTAATCCCCATTAACAGAGCTCAATTTCAGAGTCCAAATTCCACCCAAAAAATAGGACACTTCACTACAATGAGCCAATCTCCAAATTGATTGGTCCTACACCTTCACCAGACCAAGAGGAGAAGTTCCCCAGTGAAAGCCCCCTCTTCAGGCCACCTAGTTGCTCCAGCCTCCAAGCTTTGTGATTGGCTGTGGTCACTTTTGTACCTAGGCAATTCACCAGGCCAAGAGACTTCATCTGGAGCTTGCTTGGACCCAATCGAACGTGTCACAACTCTCAGATTGAAGCCACACTTCTCTGAGCTAAGGTATGAGCTAATTCTTTATCCCGAGCTTCTGGAGATTCTCCACTTCAAAAGCCTTAATTTCAATGCATGATCACCGTATAGATGTATTCGTCTCTTCAAGACGAATCCATAGAGCACAAGAACACAAAAATCTGTTAAGTATTAAGTGAGATCTTAGGGTTTTAGTGTGGACGGTCACGAGTTCACACCAGTCGTAGACGATGACTGGGAGCCGTTGGATCGCGCGTGTATCGAGCGGACGGCTCAGATGGTGTCGGACCAGGAGACGGTACGTGAACCGCGGGCCCCGTGGCAGCTGACTCAGATGGCAGCGCCGAACCAGGAGACGCCGCGTGGCCTTTCGGATCCGCTAAGGTTGACACGGCGCCGCATTGTTAAGTAGGAAATTAGGGTATTTTCTTATTTATTAAATATCTAGAACTTCAAAAATTCATAACTTTGTGTAGAAAAATCCTAAAAATAAAATAAAAATACCCTCTTACTCAGTGAATAGAGGAGAATAATATGGAAAAGAAATCAGGTCATTTCATTAAGTATTTTATTTTTAATAATTTATTTACTCTATGCACTATTTAAATTCTCCATGAATATAGGAAATTCAACATGGCATGAGACCATATGGCTTTTGAAGCCTCTGAACTTGGGAACATTCCCTGAATTTTCCAAGGTCAGAGGCCATCCCTATGAGAAGTTATTGATTTTCCAAGTTAATGTTACTGTTTTGAGTATTTTAATTCCAATAATTAGCATGTTGAGAAATAAATTCTAGGAAAATTTGGTGATGTTTCTTATGACCAGAGGAAGCCAAGAAAAATAGGTTTTGAGTTAATTCACATGGAACAACCCTAATTGGCCTAAACACCTAAAATTGAACTTTAATTAATTAGGGTTAATTATACATCAAATTGACTTGAAAATAATTCTCCACTATCCTTTAGGGTCAGGAGAGTCTCACATAAAAATTTAAAACTAATTGGACTTGATTTGATCCACCAAATGGGTTGATTAAGCCCCACAAGTAAAATTAAACTTTTAAAATTCATAACTCACAAAATACTTTTCAAAAATTCACACAAATGGTTTTGGAGCTTCTCTGATATCAGAGGAACTTAGGAAAATTAAAATTGTAATTTTCTAAAAAAATTAATTTTTATCATTATTTTAATATTTTTAATAATTAAAAAATAATAAAATCATAAAAATATTAAAAATCACCAAAATGTCACATTTCAACTCCTAATCATTTAGGAACAAACCAAATATTTTTGCTAAGTCACTAGGGTGAGATATTGAATTTTAAAGGCTTAATGTAATTTTTAATATTAAAAAATAAATTTTCAACCTTTTTCACTAAAATAATTCCAATAAATCAAAGAAAAAATAGAAAAACATAAAATTTCTTTCTCTAGACTCCTTGAGGTCATAGAGATTTAAGAAAAATATAAAATCCATTTTTCAACTTTAATTTTATTTTTAAATTAATTAATACTCCAAAACTCAAAATAATTCTATTAAATAAAATATAATTTAAAAAATCATCAAAATTGGTCCAAATGGTCCTCTAGTCATTAGGAACATTCCATAATTTTCTCAAGGATAGATGCATTTCCTTGGTCATGTTATTGAATTTTCCTTGAAAACCCTTATTTTCCATAAAAAATAATTAATTAAATAAATTAAATACAGAAAAATCACATTTTCTCCTCTAATGTCTTAATTGACATGTGAGTGAGGTTACATAAAAATTTCAAGTTCCTTTGAGCTTAATTTAGTGAGTTATAGAATTATTAAGCTTGAAGGGCAAAAGGGTAATTAAAAATTTCAACCTTTAATTAAAATTTTAGGATTAATCAAAAGGGGAGGGTAAAATATTTGATTTTAAACTGATTTTGGATGATTGAAACTTAAATGATTGAGGGTAGAAACCTACTAACCATTTCAAAAAATAATTAAAATATAACTTTAATTAATTAATTAATTGAAATTTTGGGAGAATATTAGAAATTGGAATTATTATAGTAGGGATATTATTTAAGAGGATATTTATTCTTTAATTTAAAAATCCCTGAATAAATAAAGCACTTCAATAATACTTAATTCTTACTTTAAAAAAATTAATTAAAATAATAATCCAAATTAAAATTAAACTATAATTAAATTAAATTAAAATTAAAATTAAATTAAAACTAAATTAAATTAAAATTAAATTAAAATTAAATTAAACTAAAATTAAATTAAATTAAATTAAAATTAAATCAAATCAAGTTAAATTAAATTAAATTAAAATTAAATCAAATCAAATTAAATTAAAATTAAATTAAATTGAATTAAAGTTAAATTAAAATTAAATTAAATTAAAATCATTTAACAACAAACCTAAATGAAATCATTAAGAATTAAATCTAAAATAACTTGAACACTATTCCAAACTTAAACTAACTTTTTATAATTAAGTCAAAATTAAAATTAAATCATTAAGTTTAAATCATTAAAATATTTAATAAGTTGATTTGCCCTTTTAAAGCTCTTATTATTATAACTCTTAAATGAGGTATCAAGTGAAGTGTTACTTCACTTATAGGATATTCAAATATCCTAGTTCACTGCGCAAGAGAACAAAACTTAAACCCCTGGATGATTAATTCAATTGTATAATTAAATTCTCTTGGACTTAAAACAATCCTAGAGGTATTGAAAAGATGTTTAAGACTCGTCTTAAGCACTTCCTCAATATGATGGGATGTTTATAAGAACATTTGAATTTAATTGTTTCTTTGATGAAGAAAATCAACCTTAAACCAAAACACAAGAACCTAGACGTCATAGGAGATGACTAGCTATAGGATTAGGACTTTGGTAGACAACCAAAACCTCTCCCTTAGCTTTACCTAGATACTTGTTGAAATATTTAAATGCCTTAACATGTGTTTTAAGTGCAGCTTGGGATGATGGGAAGACCCTCCAGGTATGCTTTTACTTTGTTGCAATTTACTTTATTGCAATATTACTTACATGCACTGTACTTTACTTTTCTTGCATGATAAACAACTGTTGCATGAAAACCAAAACCTTTAGGGTAGTCCCCGAACCGAAACCAAAACTAAATTAAAAGTCACCGCAAGATAAAATTCACCGCCACAACATTTCAAAATATAAAACAACTCAAAATTTAATCACAAACGTAACAACAAAACTACAATTGCAACTAAATTAAAACGTCTCGTTGAATGATCGGGAATACCTCGGATGATGTAACCCACGTGTTGCTAACGGGATTTCCCACGGTCTAAATAAAAGTGTAGAACTCATTCAGTTGATTTTAGCAAATTCATCTGGACTAAGTGAATTCGATGAAAATAATGGTGCCGGGATGACGGAACCAAGGGATCTTAATAGGTTCTGTTTAAACAACTTTAAGATTTGTTTTAATTAAAACATTAAAAACACTTGGATTTTAAGATTTTCTATAAACCAAAACACTTCTCTCATCTCCTGACTTATGACTTCTAAAACTAAACCTCTGCAACAATAAGGAGCTTGGAGCACGGTGGGCAGCACGGCCATCTTCGTCAACAAAACAACTCTACATCAGCTAAACATTCCAAGAATTAAATAACCAAGCCATAGGACTTCGAGGTAGTTTGCTTAGTGCAACATAATTCCTCAACTCTTCGTTAGGCATTTGCATAATCATGTTATGTAAATTAAGTCCTAACCGGTCTTAGGACTCCGAGGTAGTCGTTTGGTATGACATAAACCCTCACATCTTCGAGGCTATTTGTATGATTTTATCATACAAATATAAGTCCAAATTAATTAAAATTGGCAAGATTGAAATATCAAATAATAATAGGATTTTCTTAAATCCGAGCCAAACAATAGGAAAATGTGGGAAGTTGCCAAGATTCTTCTTGGATCCTCAGCTTCTCCTACTTCTCTTCCTTTTAGACTCCTGAAAATAAATGTTCCAAATTTGAGCTAATCCCTTTTGAAATTTCAAAAATCCAATCCTTTCGAAAACCTCGAACTTTGAAATTCTTGAGAGCAAAACCATCGATCATTATCGAGAGTTTTCTTAAATGATTCTCTTCATTTAAGATGTAATTAACTATAGGGGCTTGCCCTTATAGAGAACTTTAAGAACCCGTGTAATATAAACCCCGCTTAATTCCTTTATATTAAGCGAGGGAACTTGTCGGCTTATAAAATTGGTTCGTAGACCAAACGGATGTCACAAATCTTCTAGTTTATTTAACCGAGCCCCATCATCAAGCAGTGTGTCTACTCTTCGGGATAGATATACAGTTTGTGATGCGGTGCTCGTTTATATAAACTATTCGGGATGTGAGATCGGTTTGATTTCATATCTTAAAATTTCCAAATTTAAAATTATTTTTAAAATCAAATATTACTTTTCAAATTATTTATTTAAATTAAATTAAAAATTAGCCAACAATTTCTGTAGGCGGCCTCTTTTCAAAAATACAACACTCAACCTAAAAATATGCCGACAATTTCTGGCGACTCTGTTGGGGACTAGTTCCTCTCTCCATTTTGATCAGATGATTTTGCTTTCATAAATCGGTAGTGAGTCCATGCCCCTAGTGGACCAAACTATCATTCTTCCGTTGGGATACCCCGTTCATTTCTGTCTTGAACGAGTATAGCCAACACCTCTCGGATTTAGGAGCCACTATTTAGACACCCCTAAATAGAGAGGTTCCAAGATCCTTTTACCTCTTTTCTGAGGTGGGGTGGACCCCCAATAGGTGTTAGCTTAGGAGCAGTCCTTCGGGTTGAGAAGTCTTGCATAAGACTTTCTCTTCCTTCTCAATTCTAAATCAGGCTCTTTACCTTTTCTATAACTTTTTTTACTTTAACTGTTTTGTTTCTAACAAACGAACTACCTAATAAACAACCTCTTTTATAAATCACAAATGCACTAACATAAACGAAAATGTGTTCGGACTCTTTCTTTTTTTTTCTTCCTAAACTTTACGACGAAAGGAAGTATAATTCGGGACTGACATTCGAAATCTGCCCTGTAAAAAATGGATGCCCCAAAGTAAATCTTCTCCTTCACCAATGGACTGGACTTTGCTGTTTACAAGGATGAGCTGCCCGACAATGGGATCATCCGTTTTGGACAAGGATTTGGCAACACAGATGTCAAGATCGCCGACGTCACTCTCTTCACACTAATAGACAAAATGTCAGAAACTGAAGAGCCCGTGATCGAATTCAACCTGAAGTCAGCTCAAGAGTTCCCTCCCCTACAAAGGGTTCCAGTTGAGAGGAATACTACTGTTCGTAGGAGGACTGTAGTCTCTACCCCCACCGGTCTAGTCGTCTCTGCACCTACCCCGGCTCCCGCTAAACTAAAGGGGAAGGAAGTCCAAGTTTGTAATGAGCCTGTTACCGTGGAGGGTACGGATCTCCTCGCGAGACCTTCGTTTTCGAAATCGGGTCCAGCTCGAGGGTTCCACCCCTAACACGAACTCGCAGGAGAAACGAAGTAAAAGGATCGCCGTAAAGCCCGTAGCCGCCGAAGTCGCTTTCTTAGAAGAGATCCCTGAGTACACACCATTTCCTGAGTACATAACATTGCCTGAGTATACACCGCTTTTGGAAGGAAGTAGATTCCATCCCCTCTCCACCGCAGCTGACGAGGAAAATGTCCACAAGATTGCTTTAACATTACCTCAACCCGCATACTATAGCAACGTACCGAAAGAAAAGGGCTAGGATTACACCATTTTCTCGACCGCAGATCGTGATGTAGAAGTTAGTAAAGAAAGAGAAATGTCCTGTATCGTAGATTTTAAGAAGGATAGGGCGGGTGCCGCCCAAATCCCGTCTTGGGCCGCGAGTAGAACCCGTTAGCGCCACGTAAAAGCCGAATAAGAAGATGAAAGCTAGTTCACCCGTTGTTGTTTCGAGTTTACGGATCGTGGAGGATACCACTTTCCAAGCATTCGACCGACGTACCATCCGATCCTAGGCCTTCGCCGCTAGAAGGATGGTATGGCATCCTACTATCGGCCGCTAAGACCGAAACAACGACCCGAAAAGGAAAGTCTCGTCAGGAGACTCGAGTCCGAAGAGAGCGCCACTGCGATGAAGGGGACTCCCTAAAAGGAAATCCAACAGCCATCACATGATAACTGCGAAACCGTACGAAGAAGACCACTGGAGGACGCTATGGAAAAGCTAAGAACCAACATTCAACGATTAGCAAGAGAAAGAGAAGAAAAGTTTGGAGATGAAGTCGATTCGTCGGAATTCATGGATGACGAATATGTGGAGATCAACATGGTTGAGACACGAGCATCGTCAGCTTCGCAAGGTGCTCCGGCAGCTGCGGAAAGAGATGAACCGGAAATGTTAAGAGCAAAACTTCGAGAAAAAGATGATACAATCTCTCAAATGGCGAAAAGGATGGAAGAGATGGCTGCAGCCTCTAGCCACTCTTCGCAGTCGAGTTCAACCCCCAAGAGAAACGCCTCCGTAAGTTATTCATATTACGTACGGAGGAAAAGAGATTACATCCGTTAACGGAGATGATCAGCCGAAGAAAGATTCTACCTGAATATGATTCCAGAGAAAGACATCAAGAGCATGGTAGAACAGCAGGTGCGAGAAGCCTTAGCACAGTCTAAGTGCGGAGCATCTATTCAGACGGGTAGACCTTACCCCAAAGAATTTGATGCAGTACAATACCCAAAAGGCTTCGTACCACCTCAATTCAAGACTTTTGATGATACCGGAAACCCTTGACAACATGTTGCACATTTTCGCTCTAGTTGTTGCAACGCCGGTGGAAGTGACGCCTTACTCTTCCGACAGTTCGTCAGCAGCCTGTCAGGGATAGCCTTCGATTGGTATGCAGAGTTACCAAACAGTTCGGTAAAGACATTTTCAGAATTAGAGAACCTCTTCGTGAAACGGTTTGCCGGAGCTCAACACCATATCACCATCGGTGATCTAGTGGGGGTGAAACAGAAACCGAACGAAACTTTAGTAGACTACATACTTCGATGGAGGAATCTAAGCATGAAGTGTGAGCCACGACTACAAGAGCAAGCATGCAGTTCGTATCTTGCTTAAAAGCATTCACGACCCGATAAAGCACTTCTCCTTAAGGGATTTACGATTAAGACTTTCGAGAAGTTGTTAAGCAAGGTCGGAAGCTTGCAAGAGGAAGTGAAACAACTAAGTTTCGTCGATAAGACAGACAAACAGAAGCCTGTGAAGACATTTGAAAAGAAATCTGGGATCGTCGTGGCAATCGATAAGGGCAAGCGACCAATGCAAATACAGATGGAGTAGCAGCGGCCCATCTATCAGCGAACCTCAGCAGAACTACCAACAACCTCGACCCGGTTATCAGCCAACTCAACAACATGAGCAACCGCATCGCTCGCAAGCGCACGTTAAAGGAGCTTATAAATAGAGAATATCCGTTCAAGAATGAGGCAAGGTGCAAAGATGTTCCGCAGTTTGATGAAGACTCCGGATTTTCAACTGCTAGAACCCAGGAAGCCAGAAGAAGTCAATAAGAAAGACCATCCCATCTACTGCCCTTACCACCGGATGCTTGGGCACAAGATAGAGGATTGTATTACCTTCAAGACTTGGCTCTACGACAATCTCCAAAAAGGGAACATAACGATTCTAAAGGAATACATGAAGGAACCCCAGAAAGGCGGTTCCGTCAATGTTATTTCAATGGATCCTATTGCTCCTATAGATCCCTACACGGCGAATGATGGATGGAGTACCGCTTGGACGAAGTCATCAAAGAAAATTTTGGATCGCATCAAAACCACTTCGGTGCATGCTTCGATTCAAAGTTTGAAACCTGTCAAGCCGGTGCTATCGTTTGCGATTAAAGAACCACCCCAGGAAGAAAAGATCGTAGAAAAGAAGGAGATCGTAGAAGAAAAGACCAAGGCTCTTAAGGCTAAACTAGGGGCTGCTTATCCTAGGATGGTTGTTTCCGATTCGGGGGAAAAATTCCTCGAACCTCTGACTCTGTATGATTATTTGCTCGCTCCAGCGGGATCTTATAATGATAAGAGTTATGGCGTTGGCTATGTTTTGACTGTTTCTAACGATTACGCAACTAACGACAACCAACCTAATCCGGATCTCGATTCCGATACAAATAACACTTCTCAAATCATACACAACCTCGACAATCACGATGACAAAGAAGAAATCCACCAAGAAGGCTACGAAAGTTCAACAAGCAATGAATCTATTTGTGAATTTCGAGGAGCTCCAATCACAATAGAGTTAGAGCTTTCAGATTCCGAAGCGACTCCAGAAGAACCTGTCATGCCGATTCAAAAGGAGACACTAGTAAACTCGCACTCGCATTAAGAAGAAATCACGTAAGTCAACTTAAGGAGAGGAAGGGTTCTACCTCCGAGAATGGGTCCAATAGACAAAGGAAAGCGTGTGGTTGTTCCGGAAGAATCAACCCAAGCGTAAGAATCGCCCATTCGGGAAGAAACCGGAACACATGGTAACAAAGTGGACTATAACGTGCTAGCCCATCTTAGGAAACTACCGACCAAACTAAGCATCTATGACGCTCTCATCTTATCAAAAGAGATGAGGGAAGCTCTGATCAAGGCCTTACTTAATCCAGAGATTTGTTTAGCTCAGATGGCCGGAGATTCCTTAGACGAGGTTTGCTCGTTAAAGGAACAACAAGGTGTTACCTTCACGGACAGTGATCTATTACTTGGGACAGCCGATCACAACCGACCATTGTACATTTCAGTCACAATCGGAAAGTTTACGCTCTCCAGAGTATTGGTGGATCCAGGAGCGTCAATCAACATAATGAATCTTCGGACGCTAGCATACTTGGAAATTGATGCTCGCGAGCTTGAAGCGGACAATATGTTACTAAGAGGATTCAACCAAAAAGGAGAAAGAGCCCTCGGATCAATAACGCTGTTGATGAAGACCGGTGATTTAGCAAAGACAACAGCAAAATTCCATATAATTGATTCTGAAACATCGTTCAACACGCTACTGGTCCGACCGTGGATACATGAGAACCGGATGGTACCGTCGTCTCTGCATCAGTGCATAAAATACTACGATGGAGGAGAACAGTGCATTAATGGTGACTTGCAACCGTTCTCCGTACATGAAATTGGAATTCATGAAGATGCAGCCTACTACGCGCCTCCAAAGATAACAATCTTCTCCAGAAATACCATGCCCAACGAAGCAAAAGAAATTCGAGACAATGAAGAACCTGAAGTTCTAGTCCAACAGTCACTCACCACTCCCTTACAGCGAGATGGTGAAGGTTTCTCCAGAACTTGCACCCGAGGTCGAGGCCGGGGACGAGGTCGTGGCAGAAACGTTGGGACAGTTGGACAGAAAAAGTCGGTAATCAACGTGAATTGGGAGAACAGCTCTGATGAAGAAGAGGAAATCAAGAAAGAAGCAGCTACAATAAACCAGAAGAAACCACAATTCAAGATCTCCCTCGAAGATGAAAATAATGAAGAATATAGATCAATGTACGAGAAGATTAACTACCATGTACACACTATGGCCCTGACCCCGATCCAGTCTAATAAGATCGAGGGTATGGTGGTCAAGGAAGTGCATGGCGGTGGTGCTAAACCAATCAAATTTTACAGTGGTACTTCTTCTTCCAATAATGAAAAAGATGTACAACTCAAGGTGTCACTTCTTCCGAATTAATGGAATTACCTTTTGAGTGGTACTCTCCCTGTGTTCAAAATTTAATTCAACGTGGTGTCTTACCTCGACAATGGACAAAGGGTCAATCACAACATTTTGAACGACTATGGAACAATGTCAGTTGGCCTCCCAATTCAAAACATGGTCTCGGATTCGGCACAGTAGGTTCAGTTGACGATACGGAATTTTGTTTGGTTGTCACTTGCATACCTAATAAAGACTGCTTGGAAGCTTCAGAGGACCTCAAAGATCTACCAATCGGAGATGCTCCACCAGAATTCGAAGAAGAAATCAAATCTACAATAGACGAGTTAATGGAAGTTAACTTAGGTACTAGCGAAAAGCCTAGACCAACCTTTGTTAGCTCCTTACTCAATAAAGAAGATTTCGAGGAAATGATCAAGCTATTAATGGAATTCAAGGACTCGTTTTGCTTGGAGTTACGACGAGATGCCGGGATTGCTCCGAAGTCGCAGCTCACAAGTTAGGAGTAGATCCTACTTCGTTCCGACGACAAGCTCCCGTAAGAATGCATCTAGAAATCGAGCAACAAGTAATAGCCGAAGTTAAGAAGCTAATCGACGCTAAATTTGTCCGCGAAGAACAATACCCTACTTGGTTAGCCAACGTGGTACCGATTAGAAAGAAAATGGTAGATTAGAATCTGCGTAGACTTCAGAGATTTGAATAAAGCATGTCCAAAGGATGAATTTCCTCTGCCAATCCCAGAACTGATGATCGACATTGCTTCAACACATGAAATATTTTCATTCATGGATGGATCATCAGGATACAACCAAATAAAGATGGCACCAGAAGACGAAAAGCTCACAGAACGCCGATCGAAGTGTATTGCTACACAGTAATGCCATTCGGACTAAAGAACGCAAAAGCAACGTATCAAAGAGCAATGACAAAGATTTTTGATGATCTCCTTCACAACCATGTCGAATGCTACGTGGACGATGTGGTCATCAAAAGCAAACTGAAGGAAGATCACCTGTATGATTTGAGAATTGTTTTCGAGCGACTAAGGCAATACAACCTTAAGATGAATCCCTTAAAAAGCGCCTTCGGCGTCACCTCCGAGAAATTCTTAGGATTTGTTGTCCGACATCGCAGAATCGAAATTGATCCGGAAAAGATGAAAGCTATCTTAGAGATGCCGCCTCCCAAAACCTTAAAACAGCTACGATCCTTTCAAGGGAAGCTGGCATATCTTCGACGCTTTATCTCGAGCTTGTCAGGTAGGTGTCAGCCCTTCTCGGCATTAGTTAAAAAGGACGCCAAATTCGTTTGGGAAGAGAAATGCCAATGGGCCTTCGAGGAAATTAAGCAATATTTAATGACACCTCCTGTCTTGGCAGCCCCTGTCTCGGGTAGACCGTTAATACTTTATACCGCGGCTTTAGACGACTCTCTCGGAGCCCTGCTAGCCCAGGTCAATGACGAGGAAAAGAAAATTCTCTTTATTACTTAAGCGTCGTCTAATCCCGACGGAAGTAAAGTATCCTCCAATTGAGAAACATTGTTTGGCCCTGATCTTCGCCGCACAGAAACTCAGGCACTACATGCTTTCTCATAAGGTCAACCTCATTTCGAAAGTTAATCCGTTGCAATATTTGATGACCCGACCGACACTTTCTGGGAGACTTGCTAGGTGGTCGATGATACTATTGCAACTTGACATAACTTTCGTTCCTCTTCGCGCCGTAAAGAGACAAGTACTAGCTGACTTCCTTGCAGCACATCCTTTACCGGCAGATTTGCCTCTCGACGATGACTTGCCAGACGAACAAATAATGAGTTTAGAAGACACTGATGATCGACGTTGGGAGCTATACTTCGACGGAGCGTCCTTAGCACAGAAAGACAAAGAATCACAAACGATAGTGCCCGTTAAGGCAGGAATCGGACTAATCTTTATAACACTGGAGCGGGGGATGTTAAGATACTCCTACCACTTAACAGAGCCGTGCACAAACAACGAGGCAAAATACAAAGCTCTCATAACAGGACTAGAACTAACCATTCAAATGGGAATAACGGATATCAACATCTACGGAGATTCTCAGTTGATCAATCAACAGGTCGCCGGATAATAAAAAATTTTAAAGCCAAGACTCGAGCAATACTTTCAGTATGCCATGAAACTGTTGGAACAAATTTCGAATGTAACAATCTACAAGATCCCCAGAAGAGAAAATGCTCTCGCGGATGCGCTAGCTCGCCTTGCAAAAGAATTTGCCTCGCTTACAAGATGAGTCGGTTGAAGTGTCGGCTCAAGGACGACGAGTCCTATCACAGCTCGATATGGATATGATACAGGAATCGAAAAAGCGAGAGGAATCAGTTGCAGCAGGTGACGGAAAACACAGAAGATTGGCGTCAACCGCTAATAGTTTACCTGCAAACAGGAAAATTACCAGACGATAAGTCATTAGCCCATCAAATCAAGAAAAGAACTCTGTCTTACGCATTAATAAACAATACGTTATACAGAAGGTCTTTTGACCAAATGTGGCTAAGGTGCCTGAGCGAGTCCAAAGCTCGTCAAAATTGTCGAAGAGGTACACTCAGGACTTTGTGGCGCTCATCAGTCAGGTCCAAAAATGAAAATGAAAATTAAAAGACTAGGGTACTACTGGCCCTCAATGATGATCGATCGTATGAAAGTCGCCAAGAGCCGTCACCAGTGCCAAGTGCACGGAGTGGTTCTACACCAACCTCAAAATGTGCTACATCCGACGATTGCGTCGTGGCCATTTGAGTGTTGGGGCACAGATATAGTGGGTCCGATAGAACCGCCTTCTTCAAGAGGACATCGCTTCATCCTTGCAGCTACGTGACTACTTTTCTAAATGGGCGAAGCGGCTCCACTCGTAGAAGTAAAGGCACACCACGTGCTACGCTTTTCAAAAATCAAGTTGTCTACCGTTTCGGAGTACCGCGCAGAATCATTTCAGATAATGGGTCCGCATTTAGAAGCACAAAAATCAACAATTTTGTCAGAAGACATGGAATCGATTGGCGATACTCGACAATCTACTACCCAAGAGCAAACGGCTTGGCCGAGGCTTTTAATAAAACTCTCGTTCAGATTTTAAAGAAAACTTTGGACGACAACAAGAGAAATTGGCACGAGAAGTTGTTAGAAGCCTTATGGGCCTACAGGACAACTTTCAGGACTTCTACTCAGTCTATGCCTTACACTTTAGTGTACGGGTCCGAGGCAATTTTACCTTTGGAGGTTCAGCTTCCATCACTCAGGATTGCAATTGCAAAAAAAATTACTACAGAAGAAAATGCCTGATTACGACAGGAAGAACTGGAAAGCCTGGAAGGGAAAAGACTCGCAGCGCAATAAAATTTGGAACTGTACCAAACTAAGATGATCCAGGCTCATGATAAACTGGTCCGCCCAAGAACTTTCAAAGTTGGTGACTTAGTTCTTGTTCTCAGAAGACCTATTCTTGCGCATCGCAAGATAGGAGGCAAATTTGAACCGACTTGGGAAGGGTCGTTTGTGATCGAGGCAGTCTACTCAGGAGGCTCCTACCAACTTGTGAATTGCCAAGGAGAACGACAAATGCTTCCAATCAATGGACGGTATTTAAAGAAGTATTACGCAACCTGATGTTTCAAAGGGTGGCCTCTAAAATAGAGTCTTATCCCTAGAAACACTGGTGAAGCAATCACTTTGTGACTGGGTCCGAACCCAAAAACATAAAAATGGATGACAAAAGAAAAATTATTAACAAAAAAAAATGTGTGCTAAAAATAAAATATGTGAAATCATAATAATAAAGTTTTACCCTTCCTTTCAAATCAAATCTTGTTCCTGGTCTTTCCTCATCTTTTCCTACCTTCCTTTAAATTAAAATAAGTGAATGAGAATCTTCAGTGATAAATATTTTCTTAATGTTCTTGTTCTTAGTACAGCCCCTGATCCTTTCCTTGTCTTCTTCGCAGGGAAATGTCGAACGGGCGGTTGGTCCTAAACTTTAAAAATGGCGTGAGTCTCGCACTAATGAAAAGAGGGTGAAGGATGGAGCAGTGATAGAAATTGATTCGGACTTCACACCAGCCAGCCTACAGTATGAAGAAAATGATTGGGTCCCAGTGGACCGAGAAGAGCTTCATAGCTAGACAGTGATGAAGATGGGTGGCCCAAGCCACCAATCCAGCAACAAGAAAAGAAAGACAAACACCGAGGAAAGCAAGAAAGTCAAGTCAGTAGTTGCCACGGCAGAGGGCAGGCTCGTCAGTGCCACGCCCACAAAAATTCAAGGAGTAAGAAGAGCTACGCTCACTGCTACTCAAAGAAGGTATAAGAATCGCCGTATCCGCAAGATGTTGACTAAACTAGCAGCAGATCAACACGAGGAAATAGCCACCTTCGCTGACATACACATTTCAAAGATACCGGTTCATCGGGAACCCGAAAAGAGAGAACAAGCTCCGAGAACAACGAAAGGATAAGGGGAACTCGAGAAGATCGAGGCGGAGAGATTGCCTCGACACCGGACGGAGATACCATATCCGAAGAACCTTGTTGCGGAAGCAACCCCGGAGGATGTCCCGACGAGACAATCCCCGAGGATCCAAGGTATGCGAGGAGAACGTGACGGGATTGAGCCATACATCTCGCAATACGTTACTAGGCCTCGTCACTTGCGGATCATCCTGAATATGAACTAGAAAGAATGCGGAATGTCGAGAATAAGACTTTCGAATACTTTGAAATGATTAGAGGCAAAAGAATCAATATTTTGGAAGGCCTCGAGTTACACACGAGTGTATTCTCAGAGTACGAGCAACAGCAGATTGTGGATTGCATCTTAGAACTTCAGAAAATGGGCCGAGCAGGCCGTCTGAGTGAAAATACTTATTCAGAACCCCGGAAATGGATGCCAGGGAAAGGAAGAGTTACAATACAATGCGGATGTTGCTATAATTTTACAGAGGACAGAAAAAGAAATCCACCAGGGATACTCCGTCACGGTGAGGTGGATCCAATGCCGAGGATAATTAAAAGAATGGTGAAAGAATGATAACGTGGAGGGTACTACCAGCAGACTGCATACCCAACAGTTGCATCATCAACATTTATCAGAAGGGAAACTGCATACCTCCACACATAGACCACCATGACTTTGTCAGACCTTTCTGCACAGTTTCGTTCGTCAACCAATGCAATATCATGTTCGAATCTGACCTCCGGATAGCGAGCCCGGGTAAGTTCCGAGGGCCGGTGGAGATACCACTTCCGGTAGGTTCCGTCATGATATTACAAGGAAATGGAGCGGACATCGCAAAACATTGTATACGGGAGTACCGATGGAGCGGATCTCCGTCACTTTTAGAAGGATGGACGACAGAAAGGCGCCTTACCACTTCCAGCCAGATTCAGAATTGGAGAGTCTCCGGCCCTACGAGCTGTGAGTTACACGGGAAATAGCCCACCTCCAATGCACATCCATGCGGTACTCCTGCCAAGGACGGCTTGGAAGGTGATGTTATTGACCGTGTATCTCATTATTCAGACATGGATTTTTTAACAGATACTTTTTGGATGGATCAACAACAATCATAAATAGTCCGTTTTGAGTCATGGATTGTGTGAGAAATATTTCAGATCGAGTTGTATGATGTATCTTCAACAAGATTGGAATGAAAGTGACCATGTCACATTTTGCCTTCACCTCTTTTTGTGCAAATTGACTGGGAAACGCCATTAGAGTTAAATGAAATTTGAACAAAGAACAGAAAAGAAAAGAGAAATAAATAAGAACCTTTCTTAGAAATCCAAATATTCAGATGAACTTCAAATCCACATGAACACCAAATAAAATTCACGTGAACATTAAATAAACAACAAAAATAAAATTGGATCATTAAAGGACAAACAAAATGAAAATGAATCTCAAATGGAATTACAATCTCAATCTATCTCCTTCAAATCCTTCAATTCTTCCTCAGATCAAGATCTACTTCAAACTACTTTGAAACCCTCTTTCGGGATGGTTCTTCCTCACGGAAAACTCACACTTCAAATTTCAAAAATCCTACACCTTTTTCGTCACATCGAAACCCTTTTGATTTTCTGTGATCTCCCTTCCCTCTTGTACGGAGATTGACTAGGTCTATTGAAACGGAGCCACGAACTTTGTTCGATTAGGTTCTGATGGCATGAGACTGTGTCCTTCTTCATACATCACAACTTCCGAGACTGGTACCTAAATTCCAGTTCTCATTTCGAGGTCGGTACCTAAATTCTGACTCTCCTTTCGAGATCGATACCTAAATTTTGATTCTCTTTCGAATTGATACCTAAATTTCAATTCTAAACTTTCGAGACTGGTACCTAAATTCCAGCTTCTCATTTCGAGGTCGGTACCTAAATTCCGACTCTCTTTTCGAGATCGATACCTAAATTTCGATTCTCTTTCGAATTGATACATAAATTTCAATTCTAAACTTCCGAGATCGGTACCTAAATTCCAGTTCTCATTTCGAGGCTCGGTACCTAAATTCGACTCTCCTTTCGAGATCGATACCTAAATTTCGATTCTCTTTTGAATTGATACCTAAATTTCAATTCTAAACTTTCGAGACTGGTAGCTAAATTCCAGTTCTCATTTCGAGGTCAGTACCTAAATTCTGACTCTCCTTACGAGATCGATACCGAAATTTTGATTCTCTTTCTAATTGATACCTAAATTTCAATTCTAAACTTCCGAGACCGGTACCTAAATTCCAGCTTCTCATTTCGAGGTCCGTACCTAAATTCGACTCTCCTTTCGAGATCGATACCTAAATTTCGATTCTCTTTCGAATTGATACCTAAATTTCAATTCTAAACTTCCGAGATCGGTACCTAAATTCCAGCTTCTCATTTCGAGGTCGCACCTAAATTTCGACTCTCCTTTCGAGATCGATACCAAAATTTCGATTCTCTTTCGAATTTATACCTAAATTTCAATTCTAAACTTCCGAGACTGGTACCTAAATTCCAGTTCTCATTTCGAGACTAGTACCTAAATTCTAGTTCTCATTCCGAGATCAGTACCTAAATTCTGACTCTCATCCTTTTTTCGTCGATAGCTAAACTCTGATTCTCACTCTGCGGCTGGTACCTAAATTCTAGTTTTCTTCATAATCCTGAGGTTGAAACCTAGGTTTCAATTCTCATTTCAATTCCAAATTTCAAATTCAAAATTTCCTCAAATTGATTTTAAACCAAACTTCAATCTAAATTAAAACTCAAGCTAAAATCTAAGCTCACACATTGAAACTTGAACATGAAATGAAATGAAATCTAAATCAAATTCCCCAAATCATGTGATTTGGAGTTCACCTCCTTTTCCATTCCCCAACGAGAGTTCAGGAACCTCCAGTCTTGGAGATATACCTAATACTCCCCAGCGGAAGTTCTTCTACTTCGTCCTAAGCTTGTCACTTGGACATCTGTGTTGGTTTTGTTGATCTATTCGATCAACACCAATACATGCGGTGTGCTTGGTTAGCACACCACACCTATTGGGGGTTCATTTGTTGATCTCATTTTTGATGAGGTCTTCTCTTCTCTCTTTAGTACTTAGGATCTAGCCTTAGGCTTTTCCTTTGACTATCTTTGAGGACTAGAAGTGGAACCCACCCTTTAGAAGTTCAAACACCTCTTGACTCCCTGCAAACCCCACAAGCTTGATTGTAGACCCCTAATCACCTAGAGGGTTGAAATCAAATGTGAAGGTTTAAAGGATGAGTTCCCTATAGGACTCTTTGGCCTTAGGACTACCCCAGGTGGCTCGGTCTGGTGAGGGTTGACTTACACACTCACTACACTCATACTCTACACTCTCACACACACAATCCAAATCCTAAAACCACACCTATACCCAACTTGACTCCCTGACTCATGTAGGTAATTCATATGGATGGACCTTAACCCCAAGCCCCTGGCTAAGAGGGTTAGGAACAACATAGTGAATGCCTCCAATGAGTCCTCTCATGGCTCATATAGGCTTAATATGACTTCATGGCTCAACCAAAGTGATTCCACTTTACTCAAATTTGATCAATCTTCATTTTTTCAAAATTTCAATTTTTGACCCCCGGGACCCCTACACCCATCAAACCTACCAAATGCCTTTAGAATTACCCAAAATTTGCAAAATCACCTAAATTGCCCAAAATTCCTCAGAATCAGTCCTAAACATTTCCCCCCACTCAAATTGACCATCTCCAGCCAAAAATACCAAAATTTCCAAAAATACCCCCAATACCCTCCAAATTACCAAAATGCCCCTCTTGACCCAAAAAATCCAAAAATTCAGAAAATTCCCAAAAAAATTCCAAAAAATCCCACATTTTCCCAATTTCATTTTGTCCAACTACACCATGGGCCAATTTTGTCAATTTACCCCACTTTTACCAAAACCCCCAATTTAGCCCATTTTAAACCCAAATGAACCCAATGTCAAACCAAATCACCCCAATTGATCTCAATTTTGGTCCAATTCAATTCTAAACTTCAATTCAATATCCCCAATATCAATCTAGAAAAAATTAAAGCCCAATTTGATTGGCATTTGAATCCAATTTCATTTTAAAAGCTTAAGACCCAATTTTGACCCATGACCTAAACCTAGCTCAAACCAACCCAATTCAATCCCAATTTGACCCAAATCTTTTCTAAAACCTTCCTAGCATCCCCAAAAACAAAACAATAACATGATTTACCCAAAATTTGGACCCAAACCTTACTCAATTTCAACTCAAACCCAAAATTCCTTAAATGGGCCTACACCCAAACCTAACCCAAATGGGCCCAAATCCCAAAATCAAAACCCAACCAAAGTTGAAACCTATTTGTAACTCCCCCATAAACATTTTTCAACATTAATTTTACATCAATTTCAACATTAGCCCAACTTTAGCCCAAGATAGCTCATTTTGACCCATTTGAACTCTATTACCAAAGAGACCCAAATTAGACCCAATTCAATTCCAAATCACCTAAAACTTGCTTCAAATCACTCATGACACATCCCTAAACCAAACCCAACATTTATTTGACATGGCCCTTTACAACTTTTCATCCAAAAGCCCATTTTGAAACATGAAAGCCCACTACCTTAAACCATTCTAAAAGCCCACCTTTACCAAAATTTTTTTTAAAAAAAAAAAAACCCAAACCCATCCTAAAGTCCATATGACACTCTCCCTCATCTTACATTCAACTTAAAATCATTTATAAAGTCCTAATTTATCATCAAACCATTCCAATTCTAGCCACATGACAATTCTCATCAAAATGCCAAAAATCACAAAACCCTTCCTCATGAAAGTTGACTTAGCTTCTTCCAAGCCAAAGGTAAGCCATGAAGCCAGGCATGAGCCACATGGGAGCCATGGGGGCTTTGGGCACCTCACCATACCCAAGATAGGAAAGGAGGGAGGCTCTTTCCATGATTCCTAAAAGTCATTAGCCTTAATCATGTCTCCCTTAAACCCAAATCTAATTTAAATATTCTTAGAAAGGGACCTCACCACCTTTGACTCGTTAACCTAACTCGATTCCACCAGCCTAAAACCAAGTCATGGGAGGGTGAACCTAACCCAAATACATGAGTTGACCAAATTGAGCCAAAATTAGCCAAGCCCCCATTCCATTTTGATTCAACCACTTTACACTCGGCAACTACCAATCGAATACACAAAACCCCAATCTCGACTCACCCGAACCCGAGGGTGACCCGCGCCTGCCGGCCACCCGCCCGGATCACCGGAAAACACCACACCCGAGAGCTCCCATGTGAGCCAACATTGAAATTCTCCCTTGCCGAGTTAACCCATGCCCAATGGCCACCATGGCTGTTCTTCTCCTCACCAGAGCAGCTGATCGTAACACCTAACTCCCCCTGGGTGGCCCTCCAGCCACTCCTATTTAAACCCCACCTCTCTCGGCCATAGAGGAGGTGCTGAAACAAACCTACTAAAACTCTACCAAAATTGTCCCAGACCACTCTCCACACTTAGAGCAATTGATCTACAGTGTCCATTTGCCATAATCCCCATTAACAGAGCTCAATTTCAGAGCCCAAATTCCACCAGAAAAACAAGACACTTCACTACAGTGAGCCAATCTCCAAATTGATTGGTCCTACACCTTCACCAGACCAAGAGGAGAAGTTCCCAGCTGAAAGCCCCCTCTTCGAGCCACCCAGCTTGCTCCAGCCTCCAAGTTTTGTGATCGAGCTGTGGTCACTTTTGTACCTGAGCAATTCACCGTGCCAAGAGACTTCATCCGGAGCTTGCTTGGACCCAATCGAACGTGACACAACTCTCAAATTGAAGCCACACTTCTCTGAGCTAAGGTATGAGCTAATTCGTTATCCTGAGCTTCTGGTGATTCTCCATTTCAAATGCCTTAATTTCAATGCATGATCACCGCATAGATGTATTCGTCTCTTCAAGACGAATCCATAGAGCACAAGAACACAAAAATCCGTTAAGTATTGAGTGAGATCTTAGGGTTTTAGTGTGGACGGTCACAGGTTCACACCAGTCGTAGACGATGACTGGGAGCCGTTGGATCGCGCGTGTAACGAGCGGACGGCTCAGATGGTGTCGGACCAGGAGACGGTACGTGAACCGCGGGCCCCGTGGCAGCTGACTCAGTTGGTGGCGCCGAACCAGAAGACGTCGCGTGGCCTTTCGAATCCGCTAAGGTTGACGCGGCGCCACGTGGTTAAGTAGGTAATTTGGGTATTTTCTTATTTATTAAATATCCAGAACTTCAAAAATTCATAACTTTGTGCAGAAAAATCCTAAAAATAAAATAAAAATACCCTCTTGCTCAGTGAGCAAAGGAGAATAATGTGGAAAAGAAATCAGGTCATTTCATCAAGTAGTTTAATTTTAATAATTTATTTACTATTTACACTATTTCAATTCTCCATGCATATAGGAAATTCACCATGGCATGAGACCATACGGCTTTTGAAGCCTCTGAACTTGGGAACATTCCCTGAATTTTCCAAGGTTAGAGGCCATCCCTATGAGAAGTTATTGAATTTCCAAGTTCATGTTACTGTTTTGAGTATTTTAATTCCAATAATTAACATATTGAGAAATAAATTCTAGGAAAATTTGGTGATGTTTCTTATGACCAGAGAAACCCAAGAAAAATAGGTTTTGAGTTAATTCACATGCAGCAACCCTAATTGGCCTAAACACCTAAAATTGAACTTTAATTAATTAGGGTTAACTATACATAAAATTGACTTGAAAGTAATTCTCTACTATCCTTTGGGGATAAGAGAGTCTCACATAAAAATTTAAAACAAATTGGACTTGATTTGATCCACCAAATGGGTTGATTAAGCCCCATAAGTAAAATTAAACTTTAAAAATTCATAACTCACAAAATACTTTTCAAAAATTCACAAAAATGGTTTTGGAGCTTCTTTGATATCAGAGGAACTTAGGAAAATTAAAATTGTAATTTTCTAAAAAAATTAATTTTTATCATTATTTTAATATTTTTTAATAATTAAAAAATAATAAAATCATAAAAATATTAAAAATCACCAAAATTTCATATTTCAACTCCTAATAATTTAGGAACAAACAAAATATTTTTCCTAAGTCACTAGGGTGAGATATTGAATTTTAAAGGCTTAATGTAATTTTTAATATTAAAAAATAAATTTTCAACCTTTTTCACTAAAATAATTCCAATAAATCAAAGAAAAATCCGAAAAATATATAATTTGTTTCCATAGACTCCTTGAGGTTAGAGAGATTTTAAAAAACATAAAATCCATTTTTCAACTTTAATTTTATTTTAAAATTAATTAATACTCTAAAACTCAAAATAATTCTAATAAATAAAATATAATTAAAAAAATCACCAAATTTGGTCCAAATGGTCCTTTGGTCATTAGGAACATCCCATAATTTTCTCAAGAAAAGAAGCATTTCCTTGGTCATGTTATTGAATTTTCCTTGAAAACCCCTATTTTCCATCAAAAATAATTACATAAATAAATTAAATACAGAAAAATCACATTTTCTCCTCTAATGTCTTAATTGACATGTGAGTGAGGTTACATAAAAATTTTAGGTTCATTTGAGCTTAATTTAGTGAGTTATAAAATTATTAAGCTTGAAGGGCAAAAGGGTAATTAAAAATTTCAACCTTTAATTAAAATTTTAGGATTAATCAAAAGGGGAGGGTAAAATATTTGATTTTAAACTGATTTTGGATGATTGAAACTTAAATGATTGAGGGTAGAAACCTACTAACCATTTCAAAAAATAATTAAAATACAACTTTAATTAATTAATTAATTGAAATTTTGGGAGAATAATAGAAATTGGAATTATTAAAGTAGGGATATTATTTAAGAGGATATTTATTCTTTAATTTAAAAATCCCTGAATAAATAAATCACTTCAATAATACTTAATTCTTACATAAAAAAAATTAATTAAAATAATAATCCAAATTAAAATTAAACTAAAATTAAATTAAATTAAAATTAAAATTAAATTAAAACTAAATTAAATTAAAATTAAATTAAAATTAAATTAAACTAAAATTAAATTAAATTAAATTAAACTTAAATCAAATCAAGTTAAATTAAATTAAATTTAATTTAAATCAAATCAAATTAAATTAAAATTAAATTAAATTGAATTAAAGTTAAATTAAAATTAAATTAAAGTAAAATCATTTAACAACAAACCTAAATGAAATCATTAAGAATTAAATCTAAAATAACTTGAACACTATTCCAAACTTAAACTAACTTTTTATAATTAAGTCAAAATTAAAATTAAATCATTAAGTTTAAATCATTAAAATATTTAATAAGTTGATTTGACCTTTTAAAGCTCTTATTATTATAACTCTTAAATGAGGTATCAAGTGAAGTGTTACTTCACTTATAGGATATTCAAATGTCCTAGTTCACTGCGCAAGAGAACAAAACTTAAACCCCTGGATGATTAATTCACTTATATAATTAAATTCTCTTGGACTTAAAACAATCCTAGAGGTATTGAAAAAATGTTTAAGACTCTTCTTAAGCACTTCCTCAATATGATGGGATGTTTAAAAGAACAATTGAATTTAATTGTTTCTTTGATGAAGAAAATCATCCTTAAACCATAACACAAGAACTAAGACGTCATAGGAGATGACTAGTTATAGGATTAGGACTTTGGTTGACAACCAAAACCTCTCCCTTAGCTTTACCTAAATACTTGTTGAAATATTTAAATGCCTTAACATGTGTTTTAAGTGCAGCTTGGGATGATGGGAAGACCCTCTAGGTACGCTTTTACTTTGTTGCAATTTACTTTATTGCAATATTACTTACATGCACTGTACTTTACTTTTCTTGCATGATAAACAACTGTTGCATGAAAACCAAAACCTTTAGTGGTAGTCCCCGAACCGAAACCAAAACTAAATTAAAAGTCACCGCAAGATAAAATTCACCGCCACAACATTTCAAAATATAAAACAACTCAAAATTTAATCACAAACAGAACAACAAAACTACAATTGCAACTAAATTAAAACGTCTCGTTGAATGATCGGGAATACCTCGGATGATGTAACCCACGTGTTGCTAACGGGATTTCCCACGGTCTAAATAAAAGTGTAGAACTCATTCAGTTGAGTTTAGCAAATTCACCTGGACTAAGTGAATTCGATGAAAATAACGGTGCCGGGATGACGGAACCGTGGGATCTTAATCGGTTCTGTTTAAGCAACTTTAAGATTTGTTTTAATTAAAACATTAAAAACACTTGGATTTTAAGATTTTCTCTAAACCAAAACACTTCTCTCATCTCCTGATTTATGAGTTCTAAAACTAAACCTCTGCAACAATAAGGAGCTTGGAGCACGGTGGGCAGCACGGCCATCTTCGTCAACAAAACAACTCTACATCAGCTAAACAATCCTAGAATTAAATAACCAAGCCATAGGACTTCGAGGTAGTTTGCTTAGTGCAACATAAATCCTCAACTCTTCGTTAAGCATTTGCATAATCATGTTATGTAAATTAAGTCCTAACCGGTCTTAGGACTCCGAGGTAGTCGTTTGGTACGACATAAACCCTCACATCTTCGAGGCTATTTGTATGATTTTATCATACAAATATAAGTCCAAATTAATTAAAATTGGTAAGATTGAAATATCAAATAATATTAGGATTTTCTTAAATCCGAGCCAAACAATTGGAAAGTGTGGGAAATTGCCAAGATTCTTCTTGGATCCTCAGCTTCTCCTACTTCTCTTCCTTTTGGACTCTTGAAAATAAATGTTCCAAATTTGAGCTAATCCCTGAAATTTCAAAATTCCAATCCTTTGAAAACCTTAAACTTTGAAATTCTTGAGAGCAAAACCACTGATCATTATCGAGAGTTTTCTTAAATGATTCACTTCATTTAAGATGTAATTAACTATTGGGGCTTGCCCTTATAAGGAACTTTAAGAACCCAGGTAATATAAACCCTGCTTAATTCCTTTATATTAAGCAGGTGAACTTGTCGGCTTATAAAATTGGTTCGTAGACCAAACGGATGTCACAAATCTTCTAGTTTATTTAACGGAACCCCATCATCAAGCAGTGTGTTTACTCTCTGGGATAGATATACAGTTTGTGGTGCGGTGCTCGTTTATATAAACTATTCGGGATGTGAGATCGGTTTGATTTCATATCTTAAATTTTCCAAATTTAAAATTATTTTTAAAATCAAATACTACTTTTCAAATTATTTATTTAAATTAAATTAAAAATTCGCAGACAATTTCTGTAGGCGACCTCTTTTCAAAAATACAACACTCAACCTAAAAATATGCCGACAATGAACTCAAGTTAAATAGATTCAATCAACATTGAATCTAACTTAGGCTCAACCAGACATGAACCCAAGTTAATTCAATCAATATTGAATCTAAATTCAAACCTTTTAACCTATGTTCAAACAGACATGAACTCAAGTTAAATAGATTCAATCAACATTGAATCTAACTTAGGTTCAACCAGACATGAACCCAAGTTAATTCAATCAATATTGAATCTAATTTCAAACCTTTTAACCTAAGTTCAAACAGACATGAACTCAAGTTAAATAGATTAAATCAACATTGAATCTATCTTAGGCTCAACCAGACATGAACCTAAGTTAATTCAATCAATATTGAATCTAATTTCAAATCTTTTAACTTAAGTTCAAACAGACATGAACTCAAGTTAAATAGATTTAATCAACATTGAATCTAACTTAGGTTCAACCAGACATGAACCCAAATTAATTCAATATTGAATCTAACTCCAAACCTTTTAACTTAAGTTCAGATATACATGAACTCAAGCTAAATAGATTCAATCAACATTGAATCTAACTTAGGTTCAACCAGACATGAACCCAAGTTAATTCAATCAATATTGGATCTAATTTTAAACCTTTTTAACTTAGAGTTCAGACAAACATGAACTCAAGTTAATTCATAATTTAAGATCAAGATATAAATTCAACATTTTAAATCAAAATTGACATAATCAACAAAAATTTGACATTTCAAAATAATTCGACATAAACTGACATCCAAGACATATCCAAATATTCTATGATGATTCTGACAATGTTTTCTTTGCAGGGTGAAAACAAGATTTTTCGCTTAGATTTTCTTTACATGTTATAGGATGTACTAACTCTGTTTTGCAGGACGACATTCTAGGCGAATAAAAACAAAAACAAAACCAAAACTTTTCGGTTAGACATATAACCTGAAACTTTTGACAACAAAAATAAAACCAAAACTTTTAGGTTAGACATATAACCTGAAACTTTTCAACGACATTGACAACAAAAACAAAATCAAAACTTTTAGGTTAGACATATAACCTGAAAATTTTCAATAAATCAACAACATTGACAACAAAACCAGAACCTTTAGGTTAGACATAATACCTAAAGTATTCAATAACATGATATAACGACATTCGGGAGTGATATTGTGTACATCTCTCCTTAAAATAAATTCTTAGAAAATAAATGATTAACATTAATCAGAAGTTTTCTTAAACAATTGAAAATTGTTTAAGATGTAATTAACTATAGAGGCTTACCTCTATAGGAGATTTAAAAGAACCCGAAATAGAAATCTCTGGTTTACCATGATTTTCCTAATATGAAAATTCTAGAATATGTTATTCTAGAATATCCTCATATAAGAATTATCATAAATATCCTTTTCTACTATTAGTCCTAAAAATTCTTTAAATCCTTCATGGGATTTATATGAATAAAACTAGGCTAATATTAGATGGCGACTCCTTGACATTGACATGATACAAAAAATGACGGCGATGACATGATGACGCGTCTCGCCATATATTTTCATCGCCGCCAATATCCTAAAGGAGTTATAGAATATGTTTAGTAAAAGTATATATTTTTATCTTTCATGTTGATTTTATTATGCTAGATATGGAGGAAGATAAAGAGATACCTATTATTTTGGAGAGACCTTTCCTAGCTACACGAATAGCAATGATAAATGTGCAGAAAGGGGAATTAACTATGCACGTCAATGATCAAACTGTTACATTTAATATTTCAAAATCAGTGAAATATCATGCAAAAAGTAAAGATGATGAATGTTTTATGATTCATGTAATTAGATATCTCAGTGAATACCATTTTAAAGCAACATATGAAGAGAAATCTGGAAGTGAAAAGTTGGAAAAAGAGCAAGAAGAGAAAGTACAATACTGTGATGATTTTAATGAGGAAGATTTAAATTATATTCAAGAAAGTTTTGATGTTTTAGACATGACAAAGAAAAATGAATCTTTTAGTTCATCAATTGAAAAATCTTCTGAACATGAATTAAAGTTATTTCTTGAACATTTAAAATATGCCTTTTTTAGGCGATTCATCAACCTAGAGAGTTATAATTTCCTCAAAATTAACTGTAGAAGAAGAACAGAGATTGCTTGAAACTTTAAAAAAAAATATAAGAAAGCCTTTGGATGGACCATAGTTGATATTAAACGAATAATTCCATCAATTTGTATACACAGATTCCTTATGGAAGAAAACTGTAAACCCAAGGCTGACCCTTAAAGGAGATTAAATCCTATCATGAAAGAAGTTTTCAAGAAAGAAATTTTAAATTAGTTAGAAATGGAATAATCTACCCTATTTCAGATAGTGCTTGGGTTAGTCTTATTCACTATGTTCCTAAGAAAGGTGGAGTAGCTGTGACTATTAATGAAATAAATGAATTAATACCAATAAGATAAGCTACAGGATGGTAAAGATGCATTGATTATAGAAAATTAAATCTTGCCACCAGGAAAGGTCATTTTCCACTACCCTTTCTAGATTAAATGTTGGATAGAATAGCTGGGATAAATACTTTTGTTTTCTGGATGGATATACTAGTTATAACCAAATACAAATTTCTCTTGAGGATTAAGAGAAAACAACGTTTACCCGTCCTTATGGTACATTTGCTTTAAGAAGAATGCTCTTTGGTTTAAGTAATTCCCCTGCTACATTTCAAAGATGTATTATGGCAATGTTCTGTGACTTAATTCAAAAAGGAATTCAAGTGTTTATGGATGATTTTGTAGTATTTGGAATTTCATTTGAATCATTCTTAGAACACTTATCTAAAGTTCTTAAACACTATTAAGAAACAAATTTAGTTCTTAACTGAAAATATGCCAATTTATGGTAGTAGGAGGAATTATTTTGGGACATCATATATCAGAAAAAGGTATGGAAGTAGACCCTACAAAAATTCCAGTGATCACTAAATTACCTTGCCCAACAAATGTAAGGAAGATTAGGTGTTTTTTAGGACATGTTGGATTCTACAAGCGTTATATTAAATAATTTTCAAAAATTGCTAAGCCTCTATGTCATTTATTAGAAAAGATGCATTTTTTAATTTCAATGAAGAATGCCTAAAGGCCCTTGAGTTGTTAAAGGAGAAATTAATCACAACACCCATTATCATTTCACTAGATTGGGAAAAACCTTTTGAATTAATCTGTGATGCAAGTGATTATGATATTGGAGCTGTTTTAGGACAAAAACATGATAAAATTTTCAAAGTAATCTACTATGCTAGTAGAACTCTTAATGAAGCTCAAATTAATTATACAACAACTGAAAAAGAGTTATTAGCTATAGTATTTGCTTTTGATAAATTCAGATCATATTTAATTGGAACAAAATGTGTAGTGCATACTGACCATTCTGCAATTAAAATTTAATGAAAAAAAGGATGCAAAACCAGGACTGATAAGATGGATTCTTCTTTTACAATAATTTGACTTTGAGATAGTAGATAGGAAGGGTGTTGATAATCAAGTAGCTGATCATCTGTCCAGGATTGAAAATGAAAAATCTCTCTATTTTGATGAAGAAATTAATGAACATTTTCCTGATGAAAAATTGTTCACTATTAATGAGTGGCATTTTCCATGGTATGACGACATTGTAAACTTTCTTGTTAGTGACTAATACCCTATAGATTGACATACCAACAGAGGAAGAAATTTTTACTTGAAGATAAGACTTATTTTTGGGATGACCCATTTTTACATAAGAAAATGATCTAATTATTTGAAGATGTGTGCCATTAGAAGAAACTAATAAAATTATTCAAAAATGTCATGATTATGATTTTGGGGGACAATTTGGTGTTGATAAAATTGCGAACAAAATTTTGTAATCTGGATTTTATTGGCATACAATTTTTAAGGATGTTAATTCTTATATTAAAAATTATGATCGATGTCAGCGTGTAGGAAATATTTCTAGAAGAAATGAGATGCCACTCAATTATGTGTTGGAAGTTGAAATATTTGACGTTTAGAGGTTAAAATTCATGGGACCATTTATACCATCTTTCATAAATTTATACATATCGTTAGCAGTATACTATGTATCTAAATGGATAGAAGTTGTTGCTTTACCTCGATGTGATACTCGAAGTGTTGTGAAACTTTTAAGAAAGAACATATTTTGTAGAGTTGGAATACCAAGAGTAATCATAACAGATGCAGGAAGTAATTTTAGAAATATATTTATGGAGAAATTAGTAAAGAAATATCATATTAACCATAAAATTGATACAACTTATCATCCACAAATGAGTGTTTTGGTTGGATTATCCAATAGTGAAATTAAAATAATTTTGGAAAAACCTGTTAATCTAAATAAAAAGGATTGGTTAATCAAAATGGATTTTGCTTTATGGGCTTATAGGACTGCATATAAAACTCCTATAGGAATGTCCCCAAATAGGCTTATTTTTGGGAAAATTTGTCATTTACCAGCTTAGCTTGAGCATAAAACATATTGGGCTATTAAAGAGTTCAATTATAATTTGAAGGATTTTGGTGCGAAAAGATTATTCTAATTAAATGAGCTTGAAGAGATAAGGAATGGATCATTTGGAAATGTTATGATATATAAAGAAAAGATGAATATGTGGCATGATCGTAGGATACTGACTAAAATATTGAGTCAGGACAACAAGTTTTTCTGTACAATGCCAGATTAAGATTATTTGTTGGAAAACTTAAATCTAGGTGGATGGGCCCATTTCTTGTAATAAAAGTTTATCCCTATGGAGCTGTGGATTTTAAAGATCCTAAAATTAAGAAAATATTCAAAGTAGATGGTCATAGACTGACACCATATTTCTCAGTAGATCAACTTAAACTTAATGAGAATACGATGTTGGGTCACTCAGAGTAAGCACTGGGTATGTCGAGCTGAGTACGTTAAACCAAGCGCTTTATGGGAGGCAACCTATAGTTATCAGTGTGCTTTATTTTGAGTTTGTTTTATGTGTTTGTTTTTTTGTTAAAGTGAGAATTATGTAGTAGTATTTTGATTATACTATGTTAGTGGAGATAAATGAGACCTTAATTAATAAATTGGATGAGTTAAAAGAATTGTTTAGACATTTAACAGAACTGTGATAAATTGAGCACTGGCGGCTTAGTCGTCGGAGTTATGAAAAACATCAAAAATAGGTTTCTAGAAGTCTTAATCGTGGGAAGTTATATGGGACGTGATTTGATGGTTTCTGAACATGGGAGGATGGTTTTAAAGTCTTAATCTGGATATGTTCCACCTAATGGAGAATGGAATTAAGTTCTTGAGTCACATTAAGTTGTTTGTTAGTCATTTTTAGTTGTTAGTGTTTAGTGTTTTATGCATTGATTGTTTCATAAGTTTGTTGTGTTTTGTTGACCTCATTTTTTATGAGGTCTTTTCTTTTCTCTCTCCTTAGTACTTAGGATCCAGCCATAGAGCTTCTCCTTGACTATCTTAGAGGACTAGAAATGGGACCCATCACTTAGAAATTTAAACACTTCTTGACTCCCTTCAAGCCCCACAAGTTTGATTGTAAACCCCTAAGCCACTTGGAGGGTTAAAATCAAATGTGGAGGTTTAAAGGATGAGTTTCCTATAGGACTCTTTGGCCTTAGGATAACCCTGGGTGGCCTGGTCTGGTGAGGGTAAGCTTGCACACACCTCACTCCCACACACACATTCCAAGCCCTAAAACTACCTCTTACCCAAACTGGCTTCCTCCCTCATGTAGGAAACTCATATGGATAAACCTCAACCCCTAAGCCCCGGCTTAGAGGGTTAGGAACAGCATATTGAGTGCCTAAGATGAGTCCTCTCATGGCTCTTGTGAGCTTAATATGGCTTCATGGCTCAACCAAAATGATTTCATTTCACTCACACTTGATCAACCTTCATTTTTCCAAAATTTCAAATTTTGACCCCCGGGGGGCATACACCCACCAAACCTACTAAATACCCTTAAAAATGCCCAAAATTTGCAAAATTGCCTAAGTTGCCCAAAATACCTTAAAATCAATCTTAAACATTCCACACCACTCAAATTAATTATCCATGACCAAATATACCAGAATTCCCAAAAATACCCCCCAATACCCTCCAAATACCCAAAATACCCTTTTAGCCCAAAATTCCAAAAAATTCCAAAAATTCCCAGAAAATTCCAAACAATCCAAAATATTCCCAACATCATTTTCTTCGACTACACCATAGGCCGATTTTGTCAATTTAACCTTGTTTAATCAAAAAATTCCAAATGGGCCTTTAAGGCCCAAAATGACCAACCAACCCAATCCATCCCAAATTCAACCCAAATGTTGTCCAATTTTCCCCAAATTTGTTTTGAAATCTTCCTAAAATCCCCACAAACAAAAATCTGACTTAATTTGCCCCAAAAATGGACCCAAATCCCACCTAAGCTTAACCCAAACCCAAAATCCCTAATTTGGCCTAAACCCATCATGAACCCAAACCTAGCCCAAATCCCAAAATCAAAACCCAACCAAAATTGAAAACTCTTTTTCACACCCCCATAAACATTTTTCAACATTAATTTTACATCAAAATCAACATTAACCCAACCTTAGCCTCAGTTATCCCAATTTGGTCCACTTTGACCCTATTACTAAAAGGCCCAAATTTAATCCAATTTAACTCAAAATCACCCCAAACTTGTTTCAAACCTTTCATGGCACACCCCTAAACCAAAAGCAACATTCATTTGACATAGCCCTTCACAAAATTTCCATCCACTAATTCATTTTAAAACCTAAAAGCCCACCTCCTTAAACCATTTTAAAAGCCCATCTCTCACCAAATCCAAAAAGCCCAAAATTGATTCTAAAGCCCATATGGCAAACCCCCCCCCCTTCATCCATTTAATCTAAATCAATCCCTAAGTTCCAAACTAATGATTAAATCAACCTAAATCAAGCTTCATCCAAATCTTCCACCAAAATTCCAAAATCCCTAAAATCCATTTTCATGAAACTAAGCCAAGCCATCCCCAAGCCAAATGGAGCCATGAAGCCATGTATAAGTCACATGCAAGCCATGGAAGACACTTTCCACATCACCAATCCATTTATGGCAAAGGAGGGAATCCCTTTCTAAGCCTCCCCTTAAGCCTTTTTTAACCCCTTTGATGTCACACCCTAAACCAAAATTAAGTTAAACAATCTTGATGGGGACTTCACCACACATGTGAGGTTGACCCAAGTGATTCTTTTCAGCCCAAAACCAGGCATGTGGTGGTGAACCAAGCCTAAGATCATGGGTTGACCAAATTGAACCCAAAATAAGCCTCCCCCCATTCCATTTCAAATCAGCCCCTTTACACTTGGCCAACTCCAATTGACTTCACCAAATTCAAGCCCTGACCCTCCTAATCAGGATGGTGACCTGACCTTGGCAGGCCAGCCACAACAGCCGCTGGAAAACCCCATGGCCGAGAACTCCATGTGAGCCAAAATTTTGAATTCTTCCTTGCTGACCTGTCCCATGCCTAATGAACACCATGGCTTTTCTTCTCTTGACCTAGGCAGCGAAATCCCAACCCTCAATCGCCCTCGGAAGCCCTCCACCACCTCTATTTAAACTCCACCCCCTCTCGACTCAAAATAGAGATTTGAACAAAAACCATACAGAAACTCTACCAAAATTGCTCCAGACCCTCCTCCTAGCATAGAACACTTGATCCCCAGTGAAATCCAGCCCTAAAACCCCCTCTGTGAGCTCAATTTCTCAGCTCAAAATCCAACTAAAAAACAGGACACTTCACTACAGTGAGCCAATCCTCAAATTGATTGACCCTACACCTTTACCGGACTAAGAGAAGAAGTTTCCCAGCAAAAGCCCCCTCTCCAGGCCAGCCATTTATTCTATCGGCCAAGCTTTGAAATCGGGCTTGGTGGAACTCTGGTCTAGAAAATTAACCAGGGCCAGAGGCTTGATCCCTAATCTCCTCTAGCTCCAACGAACGTGTCAAGCCCCTCTGATTGAAGCTTCACTTCTTAGAGCCAAGGTGTGGAACTCCTCCTTCCCGAGAGCTTCCAGCGATTCTCCATTTCATTTGAGTTAATTTCAATGCATGTTAGTCGTATGGATTTGTAGCTCTCGTTTAGACGAACACATAGGATCAAATTTCATGTAAATTGGTTAAGAAACGAGGGAGCTATTAGAGTTTTAGTGTGGACGGCTCTCGGCACACACCAGTCGTAGCCGATGACCAGGAACCGTCGGATCGCGCAAGTATCGAATGGACGATCCAGATCGAGCCGGACGAGGAGATGGAACGAGACCGCGGGACGCGTGGCTGCTGACTCAGGTGGCTGCGTCGAATAGGAGCGCGCCGCGTGGGCTTTTGGAGCTGCCGAGGTTGAGTCGGCTCCGCGTGGATAAGTAGGAAATTAGGGGTATTTTTTATTTATTTAAATACCCAGAACTTTAAAAATGCATATCTTTACATAGAAAAATCACAAAAATATAATAAAAATACCCTCTTGCTCAGTGAACAGAGGAGAACAATGTGGAAAAAGAATTAAGTCATTTTAATGAGTATTTTACTTTTAATTAATTATCTATTGATTTCAATATTTTAATTCTCCATGCATGCATACAATTCACCATGGCATGAGACCATAGGGCTTTTGTAGCCTCTGTTCTTGGGAACATTCCCTGAATTTTCTAAGGTCAGAGGCCATCTCTATGGCAAGTTATTGATTTTTCAAGTTTAAGTGTCTGTTTTGGCATTTTAATTCCAATAATTAGTATGTTGATCAATAAATCCTAGAAAAATTGGGGAATGTATCTTATGACCAGAGGACCCTAAGAAAAATATATTTTGAGTTAACTCATTAAGAATATCCCAAATTGGTCTAAACATTCAAAATTGAATTTTAATGAAATAGGGCTAACCATACATCAAAATCACTTGAAAACAATTCTCCACTAATCTTTAGGGTCAGAGGAGTCCCACATAAAAATTTGAAATCAATTAGAAATGATTTAACCCACTAAATGGATTAATTAAGTCACATAACCAAAATTAAACTTTTAAAAATTCACAACTCCCAAAGTACATCTCAAAAAATCACCAAATTGGTTTTGGGACTTCTCTGATATCAGAGGAGTCTAAGAAAATTGAAATTGGAATTTTCTAAAAATCTTTATTTTTCACCATATTTTAATATTTTAATAATTAAAAAATAATAATAATAATTAAAAGAATATTAAAAGTCAAAAAAATGTCACATTTTGATTCCTAATCACTTAGGAACAAACCAAATATTTTTCCTAAGTCTCTAGGTTAAGATATTGAATTTTAAATGCTTAAGACAATTTTTTATATTTAAAAAATGAATTTTCAAACCTTCCCATTAAAATAATTCCAATAAATCACAAAAAATCAGAAAAATACAAAGTTTTTTTCTTTGAATTCCTTGAGGTCAGAGAGATTTAAGAAAAATATAAAACTTTATTTTTGAGCTTCAATTTTATTTTATAAATAATTAAAACTCCAAAATTCAAAATAATTATAATAAATAAAATATAACTAAAAAAATCGCCAAAATTGGTCAAAATTGGCCTCTGGTCAGTAGAAACATACCATAATTACTCTAAGGACAGAAACCTTAACTTGGTCATGTTGTTGAATTTTCATTGAAAACCCTCATTTTTTCATAAAAAATAAATATATAAATTAAATTAAATTCAGAAAAATCACATTTTCTCCTCTAATATCTTAATTGACATGTGAGTGAAGTGACATAAACATTTTAAGTTCATTTGAGCTTAATTTGATGAGTTATGAAATGAACATGCTTAAAAGGACATAAAGGTAATTAAAGAATTTTAACCCTAATTAATATTTAGGTTTAATCAAGGGGAGGCTAAAATATCTGATTTTAAAATTTTTATCAGATGATTGAAACTAGGGAATTAAGGGGTAGAAACCCATTAATCATCTTTAAAATATTTAAAGTAAATATTAATTAATTAAACAATTTGAATTTTGGAAGAATAAGTTAAAATTTGGATTATTAAGATTAGGGATATGATTTAAGAAGATATCAATTCTTCAATTTAAAATTCCTAAATTAATCACTTTAATAATATTCAACTCTTAATCAAACTCAAAAAATGATAATAGAAATTAATAATTAAATAATTAAAAGGAAAATAAACCTTAATTAAATTAAAAGCTTAAAACATTAAGTGATTTGATAATCAAATTGAAATAAATTTAAAACATTAAAATTAATTTGAAATCACTTAAAAAACAAATCTAAAACAAATTTGAAACATTAAAGAAAATCAACCTTAAGACAATTCATAATTAAAAACATAAAAAAAATCAAACCAATTAAAATTGACCTAAAGTGTTACAATTAAGTCAAATTAAATTTAAATCATTAAAAGTTTAATTAAATTGAATAATCTAAACACCTCTTTCAAATCAAACAATTTAAATTACTTAAGAGAAAATCAACTTGAATTTTGAAACTAAATTAAATCACTTTAAATCATCAATTCAAATTTTAAAATATTAAATTCTTTAACAAACTAATTTGCCCCTAAAGGCTTTCATTATTATAACTCTTAAGTAAAGCATCAAGTGAAATGTCATTTTACTCATCGGATAATCAAATGTCCTAGTTCACTGAGCAAGAGACAAAACTCAACTAAACTTTGAGATGGTTAATTCACGAGTACAATAAAATTCATTTGGACTCAAAATAATCTCAGAAGTATTGAAAAGATGTTTAAGACTCGTCCTAAGCACTTCCTCAATATAATGAGATGTTTTAGAAGAACAACTGAACTTAATTGTTCTTTGACGAAGAAAATCATCCTTAACAAAACAAAAGAACCTAGACGTCATAGGGATTGACTAGCAATAGGATTAGGATTTTGGTAGACAACCAAAACCTTTCCTTAGCTTTACCTAGTTACTTATTGCAAATATATAAATGCCTTAACATGAGTTTTAAGTGCAGCTTGGAAATGACGAGAAGACCCTCCAGGTACGCTTTTATTTTATTACAATTTATTTACTTACCTGCACTGCACTTTACTTTTCTTGCATCTCAAACAAGATTGACACCCTGCATGAAAACTGAAACCTTTAGGATAGCCACAAAAATGAAACCCAAAACATAATTAAAAGTCACAATAAGATAAAATTCACCGCCAAAACATTCAAAATATAAAACAACTCAAAATTTACTCACAAACAAAACAACAAAACTACAATTGCAACTAAATTAAAACGTCTCGTTGGATGATCGGGAATACCTCGGATGATGTAAACTACGTGTTGCTAACAGGATTTCCCACGGTCTAAATGAAAGTGTGGAACTCATTCAGTTGAGTTAGGCAAATTCATCTGGACTAAGTGAATCAGATAAAAATAACGGTGCCGGAATGATCGAATCGTGGGATCTTAACCAGTGTTGTAATAATCAACTTTAAGATTCCCCTAATAAAACATTAAAAATACCTGAACCTTAAAACTCTTCTAAAACAAAACACTTCTCTCATCTCTTGATTGTCACCTTCTAAAACTAAACCTCTGCACAACAAGGAACTTGGAGCATAGTGGGCAGCACGGCCATCGTCGTCAGCAAAACTTGTGTCTACTTCAACGAAACCTTTCTTAGAATTAAATGATAAAGCCATATAATTTCGAGGTAGTTTGCCTAGTGCAACATAAATCCTCAACTTTCCGTTAGGCATTTGCATAATCATGTTATGTAAATTAAGCCCTAACTGTTCTTAGGACTCAGAGGTAGTTGTTTGGTACGATATAAACCCTCACATCTTCGAGGCTATTTATATGATTATGTCATATAAATATAAGTCTTAATTAACTAAAATTGGCAGGATTACAACATTAAATAAACTCTCAAATTGAAGCCAAACCATAGGATAGTTTGGTAAGTTTTCAAGATTCTTCTTGGATCCTCAACTTCTCCTACTTCTCTTCCTTTGGACTCCTGAAAATAATTGTTCAAATTTGAGCTAATCCCTATTGAAATCTTCAAAATTCAATCCTTTGAAAACCTTAAACTTTGAAATTCTTGAGAGCAAAACCACTGATCGTTATCGAGAGTTTTCTTAAGTGTCTTCGGACATTTAGGATGTAATTAACTATAGGGGCTTGCCCTTATAGGGAACTTTAAGAACCCAGGAAATATAAACCCTGCTTAATTCATTTATATTAAGTAGGGGAACTTATCAGCTTGTAAAATTGGTTCGCAGACCAAACGGATGTCACAAATCTTCTAGTTTATGTAATCGAGCCCTTTCATCAAGCAGTGTGTCTATTCCTCATGATAGATACACAGTTTGTGATGTGGTGCTCGTTTATATAAACTATTTGGGATGTGATATCTGTTTGAATTCATATCTTAAAATAATTTTAAACTTAAAGTAATTTTCAAAATCAAATGCTTCTTTCTAAAACTATATATATATTTAAATTTAAATTAAATTTAAAATTCACCGATAACTTCGTAGGCGACCACTTTTTAAAATACCACATAACCTAAAAAATATGTCGACATACTTCAGCGACTCACGTGGGACTAGTTCCTCTCTCCATTTTGATCGGATGGTTTTTCTTTCATAAATCGGTAGTGAGTCCATGCCACTTGTAGACTAAACTACCCTTCATTCAATTGGCATACAACGTTCATTTCTGTCATGAACAGTTATAGTCAACTTCTTTTGGATTCTAGAGCCACTGTTTAGACACCCCTAAACAGAGAGGTTCTGGAATCCTCCCACCTCCCCAAAGAAGGCGAGGTAGACCCTCAATAGGTGCGTTAGAATAGGAGCGATCTATTCATGTGATTTCAATGCGAATCAACCTCCTATAAATCTAAGACTGGGTCTAATACTTCATTCTTCTTTAGGTTTGACTTGTTGTAAAGGTGTCAAACTGAAACTTCACTCTAACAATCTTCCAATAATCTCTAAATAAAATAAAATTCTGTTAAAATTTCAAATCAAAATAAAATTTACAAAACCCATCGAATACACAATAATAAAACAAAATGTAGAATTTTGAAATAAAAAAATTCACATGAATAAATTTTAAAGGATGCCTAGTTTACAAGACAAGTGCGTTAACCGGAGTATTACCGCTGAAATTACAAGACAAAGGACGTCACTGACTTCTGAATGTCCTTAAAAAGAAGATCTACACATCCACCGAAGAACCGTCCCGCGACGAAGCTGCCAAAAAGTTCAGATACCATGGATTGACAAATAAAAAGGATATGAGAAGGATAATGGGTGGTGGGTCCCGACCCTCCCACCACAAAACAGTCAAAGGAGATAACAACTTGACGATGGGTAGTGGTTCCCGACCCTCCCACCTCAAAACAGTCAAAGGAGACAACAACTCAATGATGGGTCATGGGTCCCGACCCTCCCACCACAGTAAAAAAAAATTGATAATTCGCTCAAGGACGTTCAAAGTTCGGCAGAAAGACAATCGAGAATGGAATAATTTAAGGCAAAACAACTGGTGTTTTAACATGATTATGACTTCTGGGGAGAATGAAATTAATCCCCTAATTACTGGGTCCTTCACTTTAAGGAATTCGGACTGGGTCCTAAGTAGATTTCAAAATGAAGCAATGTGGCTGAAATACGAGTAATAGATCTGGGATATCAAGGGTCTTTTAATTTTCTGCCATGTGACTGGGTCCAGACTTTTGGATGAGTTATAATATCCCAGGATTCGTATTAAGAAACATTTCAGATTTATTAATTATTGGAGTTTTGACATTCAAAATCTTTAACAGAAATATGTCTTACCAGATACAGTAATTCTCAGAAAACAAAATGAGCAAAAAAAAAAAGAGTAAAGATTCAACTGAGGAGAAGCTTGATGTGAGCACAGATCAAAAATTAGTGTCACAATCCAGAGATTCAAAATCTTTAACATGTGCTCCACCATATATAGTAATCCTCAATGGGAAAAAAAAAAGAAGAACAAGAAGAAAGAAAACAAGTAAGCTCCATGAGAAGAAGCTTGAGGCAAGCATATAATCAAAAATTGGTGTCTTAATCCTCCCCCGATTAATAAAACTTGAAAGACTACCTTAAGAAGTTTCCTCTTATATTATGCTTTGAAGAGAGTCAATTGATTTTATGTCTTTTGGTAGGTCATTAATTGACTCAGAAATATCATTGGACAATGAAAAATATTTCTATCACATGAGCATAAATTTTGAATTTGCTTAGGCCCAAAAAGAAGGAATTGAAGTAGAAAGGGTCTTGTTATTAGCAATTGATGAAAATTCAACCCTGAAGTTATATCATTCAAGTACTCAAAGCAAATACAACTCCAACATCAATTTGAAGAGCATCGAGCGACTTCTTAAAGACAACTTGTACAATCCTTACAAATCGGTGTCAAAGAAACGACGATCGTTGCTACGGAGCTACAAAGTTACAACTTTTTCAATCTGTAGAAATAACACATCTTTATAGTGCTTGAAAGAATATAATTCCAATAACACCTTAAAGTGTGAGTTATTCTCTACACGTGCTTTCAATCAGTGAATGATACCTCAAGTAGTACTGCGCATCGTGATGTTTCAAAGACAGCCTCGTTCTACGAAGCACAGATGCTGCACTTGCTTGTAACTGAGTCCAATCCTAAAAAAAAAGTCATAAAACATAAAAGAATACAATAAAATTTCACAACGAATAAACAACAATAAATTCCCCAATGAATGAAATAACAAATAAATGAATAACAAAAAAAAATAATGAATTCATCAAAATTAAACAAAATAAAAATGTGTACAAATCAAAATAAAATTCAAAACAAAGTGAAACAAAATTCAAATAAAAATATAAATTTAAATCAAAAGAAAATCAAATCATTAAAATAAAAAAAAATGAATGAATTAAAAAAAATAATAAAAAAATCAGAAATCTAAATTCCTCTCCTGACTCGGTAACAAGTTGAGCCTCATCAGCCTAAGGCTATCCTCAAACCCTTCCTTCTTGACGAGGTTTATCTTTTCAAAATCCTAATCTAAACAAATTTTGAAGATCAAAACAAAATAAACATAAAACAACTAAAAAAAAAGAAAAGAGAAGAGAAAAATCTTTTAAAAATCTGAATGTCAAAACAAACTCCAAATTAATGCGAACTCTAAATAAACAAAAATGAAATTGAATTACCAAAACAAACGAAACGAATCTAAATTTCGAATTGAATTCCGAGTCGAATCCGTCGAGTTGAATCTTTCGACTGAAATCCATTTGAAGCTCCTATGAATCCTCTTTTGAGTTGACTCTTCCCCACGGATGACTCAAACCTTAATTTCAAGCTTCTAAACTTCTTCGTCATCTTAAAATCCTTTTGACTCTTCGCAATTTCTTCCCTCTTTTGAGATGGTCGACTGAGTCTACTGACACAAAACCACGAAATTCTCGATTTGGTTCTGATGGCATGGATTCGTATCCTTCGCCAAACAATCAAACTTTAATCGACTCTCTTGGGATATGAAACACTTTCATGTCTCATTCCAATCCTCCACTAAACTAAAATTTCCACAAAATCTTCAAAACCAAATCAAAATACAAACTTTTGGGATTGGTACCTAAATTTCAATTCCCATCCTTTCGAGACTGGTACCAAATTCCAGTTCTCTCCTTTCGAGGTCGGTACCAAATTTTGACTCTCTTTTTGAGATTGATACCAAATTTCAATTCTCTCTTTCGAGACTGGTACCAAATTCCAGTTCTCTCCTTTCGAGGTCGGTACCAAATTTCGACTCTCTCTCGAGATTGATACCAAATTTCAATTCTCTCCTTCGAGACTGGTACCAAATTCCAGTTCTCTCCTTTCGAGGTCTTTACCAAATTCTGACTCTCTCCGAGATTGATACCAAATTTCAATTCTCTCCTTTGAGACTGGTACCAAATTCCAGTTCTCTCCTTTCGAGGTCGGTACCAAATTCCGACTCTCTCTCCGAGATCGATACCAAATTTTAATTCTCTCTTTCGAGACTGGTACCAAATTCCAGTTCTCTCCTTTCGAGGACGGTACCAAATTCTGACTCTCCTTCTGAGATTGATACCAAATTTCAATTCTCTCTTTCGAGACTGGTACCAAATTCCAGTTCTCTCCTTTCAAGGTCGGTACCAAACTCCGACTCTCTTTCTGAGATTGAAACCAAATTTCAATTCTCTCTTTCGAGACTGGTACCAAATTCCAGTTCTCTCCTTTCGAGGTCGGTAGCAATTTCCGACTCTCTGTCTGAGATTGATACCAAATTTCAATTCTCTCTTTCGAGACTGGTACCAAATTTCAGTTCTCTCCTTTCGAGGTCGGTACCAAATTCCGACTCTCTTTCTGAGATTGATACCAAATTTCAATTCTCTCTTTCGAGATTGGTACCAAATTCCAGTTCTCTCCTTTCGAGGTCGGTACCAAATTCCGACTCTCTTTCTGAGATTGATACCAAATTTCAATTCTCTCTTTCAAGACTGGTACCAAATTTCAGTTCTCTCCTTTCGAGTTCGGTACCAAATTCCGATTCTCTTTCTGAGATTGATACCAAATTTCAATTCTTTCTTTCAAGATTGGTACCAAATTCCAGTTCTCTCCTTTCGAGGTCGGTACCAAATTCCGACTCTCTTTCTGAGATTGATACTTAATTTCAATTCTCTCTTTCGAGACTGGTACCAAATTCCAGTTCTCTCCTTTCGAGGTCGGTACCAAATTCCTACTCTCTTTCTGAGATTGATACCAAATTTCAATTCTCTCTTTCGAGACTGGTACCAAATTCCAGTTCTCTCTTTTCGAGGTCGGTACCAAATTCCGACTCTCTTTCGAGATTGATACCAAATTTCAATTCTCTCTTTTGAGACTGGTACCAAATTCCAGTTCTCTCCTTTCGAGTTCGGTACCAAATTCCGACTCTCTTTCTGAGATTGATACCAAATTTCTATTCTCTCTTTCGAGATTGGTACCAAATTCCAGTTCTCTCCTTTCGAGGTCGGTACCAAATTCTGACTCTCTTTCCGAGATTGATACTAAATTTCAATTCTCTCTTTCAAGACTGGTACCAAATTCCAGTTCCCATTTCGAGATCAGTACCTAAAATCTGATTCTCATCATTTTCAATCAATACTTAAACTCTGACTCTCACTTCGAGGCTGGTACCTAAATTCCAGTTCTCTTTGTAAATCTCGAGGTTGGAACCTAGGTTCCAATTCTCATTTCAAATTCAGAATTTTCCTGAATCGATTTTAAATTAAACTTCAATCGAAATTGAAACTCGAAACAAATCGAAATCCAAACTCAACATTGAAAATTGAAATAGAAGATGAAATGAAATCTAAATCAAATTTCTCCAGATCTTGTGATATGGAATTCACTTCTTTTTCTTTTCCCCAGCGAGTGTTGAGGGATCTTCAGTCTTGGAGATTTACCGTTACTCCCCAGCAGAAATTTTTCTACGCTCTGTTCTAAGTGTGTCACTTTGACGTCTGTGTTGGTTTTGTTGATCTCTTCGGTCAACGCCAATACATGTGATGTGCTTGGTTAGCACACCACACCTATTGGGGGTCCATTTGTTGACCTCATTTTTTATGAGGTCTTTTCTTTTCTCTCTCCTTAGTACTTAGGATCTAGCCATAGGGCTTCTCCTTGACTATCTTAGAGGACTAGAAATGGGACCCATCACTTAGAAATTCAAACACTTCTTGACTCCCTTCAAGCCCTACAAGTTTGATTGTAAACCCCTAAGCCACTTGGAGGGTTAAGATCAAATGTGGAGGTTTAAAGGATGAGTTTCCTATAGGACTCTTTGGCCTTAGAATTACCCTGGGTGGCCTGGTCTAGTGAGGGTAAGCTTGCACACACCTCACTCCCACACACACATTCCAAGCCCTAAAACTACCTCTTACCCAAACTGGCTCCCTGACTCATGTAGGAAACTCATATGGATAGACCTCAACCCCTAAGCCCCGGCTTAGAGGGTTAGGAACAGCATATTGAGTGTCTAAGATGAGTTCTCTCATGGCCCTTGTGAGCTTAATATGGCTTCATGGCTCAACTAAAATGATTTCATTTCACTCACACTTGATCAACCTTCATTTTTCCAAAATTTCAATTTTTGACCCTCGGGGGCCTACACCCACCAAACCTACTAAATACCCTTAAAATGCCCAAAATTTGCAAAATTGTCTAAGTTACCCAAAATCCCACAAAATCAATCTTAAACATTCCACACCACTCAAATTGATCATCCATGACCAAATATACCAAAATTCCCAAAAATACCCCCCAAAACCCTCCAAATACCCAAAATACCCTTTTAGCCCAAAAATCCAAAAAATTCCAAAAATTCCCAGAAAATCCCAAATATTCCCAACATCATTTTCTTCAACTACACTATAGGCTAATTTTGTCAATTTAACCGTGTTTGATCAAAAAATTTCAAATGGCCCTTTAAGGCCCAGAATGGCCAACCAACCCAAACCATCCCAAATTCAAACCAAATGTTGCCCAATTTTCCCCAAATTTGTTTTGAAATCTTCCTAAAATCCCCACAAACAAAAATCTGAATTAATTTGCCCCAAATTCGGACCCAAACTCCACCCAAGCTTAACTCAAACCCAAAATCCCCAATTTGGCCTAAACCCATCATGAACCCAAACATAGCCCAAATCCCAAAATCAAAACCCAACCAAAATTGAAAACTCTTTGTCACACCCCCATAAAAATTTTTCAACATTAATTTTACATAAAAATCAACATTAACCCAACCTTATCCCAAGTTAGCCCAATTTGGTCCGCTTTGACCCTATTACTAAAAAGCCCAAATTAAATCCAATTCAACTCAAAATCACCCCAAACTTGTTTCAAACCATTCATGGCACACCCCTAAACCAAATGCAACATTCATTTGGCATATCCCTTGACAAAATTTCCATCTACTATTTCATTTAAAAACTTAAAAGCCCACCTCCTTAAACAATTTTAAAAGCCCATCTCTCACCAAATCCAAAAAGCCCAAAATTGATTCTAAAGCCCATATGGCAACCCCCCCCCCTTCATCCATTTAATCTAAATCAATCCCTAAGTTCCAAACCAATAATTAAATCAACCTAAATCAAGCTTCATCCAAATCTTCCACCAAAATGCCAAAATCCTGAAAATCCATTTTCATGAAACTAAGTCAAGCCATCTTCAAGCCAAATGGAGCCATAAAGCCATGTATAAGTCACATGCAAGCCTTGGAAGACACTTTCCACATCACCAATTCATTTATGGCAAAGGAGGGAATAGATTTCTAAGCCTCCCCTTAAGCCTTTTTTAACCCCTTTGATGTCACACCCTAACCCAAAATTAACTTAAACAATCTTGAAGGAGACTTCACCACACATGTGAGGCTGACCCAAGTGATTCTTTTCAGCCTAAAACCAGGCATTGGGTGGTGCACCAAGCCTAAAACCATGGGTTGACCAAATTGAACCCAAAATAAGCCTCCCCCCATTCCATTTCAATTCAGCACCTTTACACTTGGCCAACTCCAATTGACTTCACCAAAGTCAAGCCCTAACCCACCTGATCACGATGCTAACCTGACCCTGGCCGGCCAGCCACCACAACCGTCGGAAAACCCCATGGCCGAGAGCTCCATGTGAGCCAAAATTTCGAATTCTTCCTTGCTGAGCTATCCCATGCCTAATGGACACCATGGTTGTTCTTCTCTTGACCTAGGTAGCAAATCTCAACCCTCAATTGCCCCTGGGAAGCCCTCCAACCAGCTCTATTTAAACTCCACCCCCTCTCGGCCAAAAAACAGAGTTGAACAAAAACCATACAGAAACTCTGCCAAAATTGCTCCAGACCCTCCTCCTAGCATAGAACACTTGATCCCCACTGAAATCCAGCCCTAAAACCCCCTCTGTGAGCTCAATTGCTTAGCTCAAAATCCACCTAAAAAACAGGACACTTCACCACAATGAGCCAATCCTCAAATTGATTGACCCTACACCTTCACCGGACCAAGAGAAGAAGTTTCCCAGCAAAAGCCCCCTCTCCAGGCCAGTCATTTCCTCTATCGGCCAAGCTTTGAAATCGAGCTTGGTGGAAGTCTGGTCTAGACAATTCACCAGGGCCAGAGGCTTCATCCCTAGGCTCCTCTAGCTCCAACGAACGTGCCAAGCCCCTCTTATTGAAGCTTCACTTCTCAGAGCCAAGGTGTGGAACTCCTCCTTCCCGAGAGCTTCCAGTGATTCTCCATTTCATTTTAGTTAATTTCAATGCAAGTTAGCTGTATGGATTTGTAGCTCTCGTTTAGACGAACACATAGGATCAAGTTTCATGTAAATTGGTTAAGAAATGAGGGAGCTATTAGAGTTTTAGTGTGGACGGCTCTCGGCACACACCAGTCATAGACGATGACCAGGAACCGTCGGATCGCGCGTGTATCGAATGGACAATCCAGATCGAGGCGGACGAGGAGATGGAACGAGACAGCGGGATCCATGGCTGCTGAGTCAGGTGGCGGCGTCGAATAGGAGCACGCCGCGTGGGCTTTCGGAGCTGCCGAAGTTGAGTCGGCGCCGTGTGGATAAGTAGGAAATTAGGGGTATTTTTTATTTATTTAAATACCCAGAACTTTAAAAATGCATATCTTTGCATAGAAAAAACACAAAAATAAAATAAAAATACCCTCTTGCTCAGTGAACAGAAGAGAACAATGTGGAAAAAGAATTAAGTCATTTTAATGAGTATTTAATTTTTAATTAATTATCTATTGATTTCCATATTTTAATTCTCCATGCATGCATACAATTCACCATGGCATGAGATCATCTTTTGTAGCCTCTGTTCTTGGGAACATTCCCTGAATTTTCCAAGGTCAAAGGCCATTTCTATGGCAAGTGATTGATTTTTCAAGTTTAAGTGTCTGTTTTGGCATTTTAATTCCAATAATTAGCATGTTGATCAATAAATCTTATAAAAATTGGGGAAGGTATCTTATGACCAGAGGACCCTAAGAAAAATATATTTTGAGTTAACTCATTAAGAATAACCCTAATTGGTCTAAACATTTAAAAGTGAATTTCAATGAAATAGGGCTAACCATACATCAAAATCACTTGAAAACAATTCTCCACTAATCTTTAGGTCAGAGGAGTCCAACATAAAAATTTGAAATCAATTGGAAATGATTTAACCCACTAAATGGATTAATTAAGTCACATAACCAAAATTAAACTGTAAAAATTCACAACTCCCAAAGTACATCTCAAAAATTCACCATATTTGTTTTGGGACTTCTCTGATATCAGAGGAGTCTAAGAAAATTGAAATTATAATTTTCTAAAAATCTTTATTTTTCACCATATTTTAATATTTTTATAATTAAAAATAATAATAATAATTAAAAAAATATTAAAATCATAAAAATGTCACATTTTGACTCCTAATCACTTAGGAACAAACCAAATATTTTTCCTAAGTCTTTAGGTTAAGATATTGAATTTTAAATGCTTAAGACAATTTTTTATATTTAAAAAATGAATTTTCAAACCTTCCCATTAAAATAATTCCAATAAATTACAAAAAAATCAGAAAAATACAAAGTTTGTTTCTCTGAATTCCTTGAGATCAGAGGGATTTAAGAAAAATATAAAACTTTATATTTGAACTTCAATTTTATTTTATAATTAATTAAAACTACAAAATTCAAAATAATTATAATAAATAAAATATAATTCAAAAAGCCACTAAAATTGGTCAAAATTGGCCTCTGGTCAGTAGAAACATACCATAATTTTTGTAAGGACAGAAACCTTACCTTGATCATGTTGTTGAATTTTCATTGAAAACCTCCATTTTTTTATAAAAAATAAATATATAAATTAAATTAAATTCAGAAAAATCACATTTTCTCCTCTAATGTCTTAATTGACATGTGAACGAAGTGACATAAAAATTTTAAGTTCATTTGAGCTTAATTTGATGAGTTATGAAATGAACATGCTTAAAATGACATAAAGGTAATTAAAGAATTTTAACCCTAATTAATATTTAGGTTTAATCAAGGGGAGGGTAAAATATCTGATTTTAAAATTTTTATCAGATGATTGAAACTAGGGAATTAAGGGGTAGAAACCCATTAATCATCTTAAAAATATTTAAAGTAAATATTAATTAATTAAACAATTTGAATTTTGGAAGAATAAGTTAAAATTTGGATTATTAAGATTAGGGATATGATTTAAGAATATATCAATTCTTTAATTTAAAATTCCTAAATTAATCACTTTAATAATATTCAACTCTTAATCAAACTCAAAAAATGATAATTGAAATTAATAATTAAATAATTAAAAGGAAAGTAAACCTTAATTAAATTAAAAGCTTAAAACATTAAGTGATTTGATAATCAAATTGAAATAAATTTAAAATATTAAAATTAATTTGAAATCACTTAAAAAAAATCTAAAACAAATTTGAAACATTAAAGAAAATCAACCTTAAGACAAATCATAATTAAAAACATAAAAAAATCAAACCAATTAAAATTGACCTAAAGTGTTACAATTAAGTCAAATAAAATTTAAATCATTAAAAGTTTAATTAATTTGAATAATCTAAACACCTCTTTCAAATTAAACAATTTAAAACACTTAAGAGAAAATCAACTTGAATTTTGAAACTAAATTAAATCACTTTAAAGCATCAATTCAAATTATAAATTGTTAAATTCTTTAACAAACTAATTTGCCCCTAAAGGCTTTCATTATTATAACTCTTAAGTAAAGAATCAAGTGAAATGTCACTTTACTCATCGGATAATCAAATGTCCAAGTTCACTGAGCAAGAGAGAAAACTCAACTAAACTTTGAGATGGTTAATTCACCAGTACAATAAAATTCATTTGAACTCAAAATAATCTCAGAAGTATTGAAAAGATGTTTAAGACTCGTCCTAAGCACTTCCTCAATATAATGAGATGTTTTAGAAGAACAACTGAACTTAATTGTTCTTTAACGAAGAAAATCATCCTTAACAAAACAAAAGAACCTAGACGTCATAGGGATTGACTAGCAATAGGATTAGGATTTTGGTAGACAACCAAAACCTTTCCTTAGCTTTACCTAGGCACTTGTTGCAAATTTATAAATGCCTTAACATGTGTTTTAAGTGCAACTTGGAAATGATGTGAAGACCCTCCAGGTACGCTTTTATTTTATTGCAATTTATTTACTTATCTGCACTGCACTTTACTTTTCTTGCATGTCAAACAAGATTGACACCCTGCATGAAAACTGAAACCTTTAGGATAGCCACAAAACTGAAACCCAAAACTTAATTAAAAGTCACAATAAGATAAAATTCACCGCCACAACATTCAAAATATAAAACAACTCAAAATTTAATCACAAACAGAACAACAAAACTACAATTGCAACTAAATTAAAACGTATCGTTGGATGATCGGGAATACCTCGGATGATGTAACCTACGTGTTGCTAACGGGATTCCCATGATCTAAATGAAAGTTTGGAACTCATTCAGTTGAGTTTAGCAAATTCATCTGGACTAAGTGAATCAGATAAAAATCACGGTGTCGGAATGATGGAACCATGGGATCTTAACCGGTGTTGTTATAATCAACTTTAAGATTCCCCTAATAAAACATTAAAAATACCTGAACCTTAAAACTCTTCAAAAAAAAAACACTTCTCTCATCTCCTGATTGTCACCTTCTAAAACTAAACCTCTGCAACAACATGGAACTTGGAGCATAGTGGGCAGCACGGCCATCGTCGTCAGCAAAACTTGTGTCTACTTCAATGAAAATTTTCATAGAATTAAATGATAAAGTGATAGAATTTCGAGGTAGTTTGCCTAGTGCAACATAAATCATCAACTTTCCGTTTGGCAATTGCATAATCATGTTATGTAAATTAAGCCCTAACTGTTCTTAGGACTCAGAGGTAGTCGTTTGGTACGATATAAACCCTCACATCTTTGAGGCTATTTATATAATTATGTCATATAAATATAAGTCTTAATTAACTAAAATTGGCAGGATTACAACATTAAATAAGCTCTCAAATTGAAGCCAAACCATAGGATAGTTTGGTAAGTTGCCAAGATTCTTCTTGGATCCTCAACTTCTCCTACTTCTCTTCCTTTGGACTCCTGAAAATAATTGTTCAAATTTGAGCTAATCCCTATTGAAATCTCTAAAATTCAATCCTTTGAAAACCTTAAACTTTGAAATTCTTGAGAGCAAAACCACTGATCATTATCGAGAGTTTTCTTAAGTGTCTTCGGACATTTAGGATGTAATTAACTATAGGGGCTTGCCCTTATAGGGAACTTTAAGAACCCAGGTAATATAAACCCTGCTTAATTCATTTATATTAAGTAGGGGAACTTGTCGGCATATAAAATTGGTTCGCAGACCAAACGGATGTCATAAATCTTCTAGTTTATTTAATCGAGCCCTATCATCAAGCAGTGTGTCTATTCCTCATGATAGATACACAGTTTGTGATGTGGTGCTCGTTTATATAAACTATTTGGGATGTGAGATCTGTTTGAATTCATATCTTAAAATAATTTTAAACTTAAAGTAATTTTCAAAATCAAATGCTTCTTTCTAAAACTATATATATATTTAAATTTAAATTAAATTTAAAATTCACCGACAACTTCTGTAGGCGACCACTTTTCAAAATACCACATAACCTAAAAAATATGTCGACATACTTCTGGCGACTCCGCTGGGGACTAGTTCATCTCTCCATTTTGATCAGATGGTTTTTCTTTCATAAATTGGTAGTGAGTCCATGCCACTTGTGGACCAAACTACCCTTCTTTCCGTTGGCAAACAACGTTCATTTCTGTCATGAACAATTATAGTCAACTCCTTTTGGATTCTGGAGCCACTGTTTAGACACCCCTAAACAGAGAGGTTCCGGAATCCTCCCACCTCCCTAAAGAAGGCGAGGTAGACCCTCAATAGGTGTGTTAGAATAGGAGCGATCTATTCATGTGATTTTGATGCAAATCAACCTCCTCTAAATCTCGAACTGGGTCTAATACTTCATTCATCTTTCGGTTTGACTTGTTGTAAAGGTGTCAAATTGAAACTTCACTATAACAATCTTCCAATAATCTCTAAATAAAATAAAATTATGTTAAAATTTCAAATCAAAATAAAATTTTCAAAACCCATCGAATACATAATAATAAAACAAAATGTAGAATTTTGAAATAAAAAAAATTCCCATGAATAAATTTTAAAGGATGCCCAGTTTACAAGACAAGTGCGTTAACCAGAGTATTACCGCTGAAATTACTAGACAAAGGACGTCACTGACTTCTGAATGTCCTTCAAAAGACGATCTACACATCCACAGAAGGACCGTCCCGCGACGAAGCTGCCAAAAAGTTCAGATACCATGGATTGACAAATAAAAAGGATATGAGAAGGATAATGGGTGGTGGGTCCCGACCCTCCCACCACAAAACAGTCAAAGGAGACAACAACTCGACGATGGGTAGTGGTTCCCGACCCTCCCACCTCAAAACAGTCAAAGGGGATAACAACTCAATGATGGGTCGTGGGTCCCAACCCTCCCACCACAGTAAAAAAAATTGATAATTCGCTCAAGGATGTTTAAAGTTCAGCAGAAAGACAATCGAGAATGGAATAATCCAAGGCAAAACATCTGGTGTTTTAAAATGATTATGACTTCTGGGGAGAATTAAATTAATCCCCTAATAACTGGGTCATTCACTTTAAGGAATTCGAACTGGGTCCTAAGTAAATTTCAAAATGAAGCAATGTGGCTGAAATACGAGTAATAGATCCGGGATATCAAGGGTCTTTTAATTTTCTGCCATGTGATTAGGTCCAGACTTTTGGATGAGTTATAATATCCCAGGATTCATATTAAGAAACATTTCAGATTTATTAATTATGGGAGTTTTGACATTCAAAATCTTTAACAAAAATATGTCTTACCAGATACAGTAATTCTCATAAAACAAAATGAGCAAAAAAAAAGTAAAGATTTAACTGAGGAGAAGCTTGATGTGAGCACAAATCAAAAATTGGTGCACAATCCAGAGATTCAAAATCTTTAACATGTACTCCACCATATATAGTAATCCTCAATGGGAAAAAAAAGTGAAAAGCTAAAAAAAAAAGAAGAACAAGAAGAAAGAAAACAGGTAAACTCAATGAGAAGAAGCTTGAGGCAAGCATATAATCAAAAATTGGTGTCTTAATCCTCCCCCGATTAATAAAACTTGAAAGACTACCTTAAGAATTTTCCTCTTATATTATGCTTTGAAGAGAGTCAAATGATTTTATGTCTTTTGGTTGATCATTAATTGACTCAGAAATATCATTGGACAATGAAAAATATTTCTATCACATGAGCATAAATTTTGAATTTGCTTAGGCCCAAAAAGAAGGAATTGAAGTAGAAAGGGTCTTGTTATTAGCAATTGATGGAAATTCAACCCTGAAGTTATATCATTCAGTACCCAGCAAATACAACTCCAACATCAATTTGAAGAGCGTCAGAGCGACTTCTTAAAGACAACTTGTACAATCCTTACAAATCAGTGTCAAAGAAACGACGATCGTTGCTACGGAGCTACAAAGTTACAACTTTTTCAGCTGTAGAAATAACACATCTTTATAGTGCTTGAAAGAATATAATTCCAATAACACCTTAAAGAGTGAGTTATTCTCTACACGTGCTTTCAATCAGTGAATGATACCTCAAGTAGTACTGCCCATCGTGATGTTTCAAAGACAGTCACGTTCTACGAAGCACAGATGCTGCACTTGCTTGTACTGAGTCCAATCCTAAAAAAAATCATAAAACATAAAAGAATACAATAAAATTTCACAACAAATAAACAACAATAAATTCCCCAATGAATGAAATAACAAATAAATGAATAACAAAAAAAATAATGAATTCATCAAAATTAAACAAAATAAAAATGTGTACAAATCAAAATAAAATTCAGAACAAAGTGAAACAAAATTCAAATCAAAATAAAAATTTAAATCAATATAAAATCAAATCATTAAAATAAAAAAAAATGAATGAATTAAAAAAAATAATAAAAAAAATCAGAAATCTGAATTCCTCTCCTGACTCGGTAGCAAGTTGAGCCTCATCAGCCTAAGGCTGTCCTCAAACCCTTCCTTCTTGACGAGGTTTATCTTTTCAAAATCCTAATCTAAACAAAATTTGAAGATCAAAACAAAATAAACATAAAACAACCAAAAAAAGAAAAGAGAAGAGAAAAGAAAATGAAAAAAAATGGAAAAGAAAATGAATGAAAAATCTTTTAAAAATCTGAATGTAAAAACAAACTCCAAATTAATGTGAACTCTAAATAAACAAAAATGAAATTGAATCACCAAAACAAACGAAACAAATCTAAACTTCGAATTGAATTCCGAGTCGAATCCGTCGAGTTGAATCTTTCGACTGAAATCCATTTGAAGCTCCTATGAATCCTCTTTTAAGTTGATTCTTCCCTACGGAAGACTCAAACCTTAATTTCAAGCTTCTGAACTTCATCGTCGTCTTGAAATCCTTTTTACTTTCCCCGATTTCTTCCCTCTTTTGAGATGGTCGACTGAGTCTACTGACACAGAACCACGAAATTCTCGATTTGGTTCTGATGGCATGGATTCGTATCCTTCGCCAAACAATAAAACTTTAATCGACTCTCTTGGGATGTGAAACACTTTCATGTCTCATTCCAATCCTCCACTAAACTAAAATTTTCACAAAATCTTTAAAACCAAATCAAATACAAACTTTTGGGATTGGTACCTAAATTTCAATTCCCATCCTTTCGAGACTGGTACCAAATTCCAGTTCTCTCCTTTCGAGGTCGGTACCAAATTTCGACTCTCTTTTCGAGATTGATACCAAATTTCAATTCTCTCTTTCGAGACTTGTACCAAATTCCAGTTCTCTCCTTTCGAGGTCTGTACCAAATTCCGGCTCTCTCTCTGAGATTGATACCAAACTTCAATTCTCTCCTTCGAGACTGGTACCAAATTCAAGTTCTCTCCTTTCGAGGTCTGTACCAAATTCCGACTCTCTCCGAGATTGATACCAAATTCCAGTTCTCTCCTTTCGAGGTCGGTACCAAATTCTGACTCTCTCTCCGAGATTGATACCAAATTTCAATTCTCTCTTTCGAGACTAGAACCAAATTTCAGTTCTCTTCTTTCGAGGTCGGTACCAAATTCCGACTCTCTTTCCGAGATTGATACCAAATTTCAATTCTCTCTTTCGAGACTGGTACCAAATTCCAGTTCTCTCCTTTCAAGGTCGGTACCAAATTCTGACTCTCTTTCTGAGATTGATACCAAATTTCAATTCTCTCTTTCGAGACTGGTACCAAATTTAAGTTCTCTCCTTTCGAGGTCGGTAGCAAATTCCGACTCTCTGTCTGAGATTGATACCAAATTTCAATTCTCTCTTTCGAGACTGGTACCAAATTCCAGTTCTCTCCTTTCGAGGTCGGTACCAAATTCTGACTCTCTTTCTGAGATTGATACCAAATTTCAATTCTCTCTTTCGAGACAGGTAGCAAATTCCAGTTCTCTCCTTTCGAGGTTGGTACCAAATTCCGACTCTCTTTCTGAGATTGATACCAAATTTTAATTCTCTCTTTCGAGACTGGTACCAAATTCCAGTTCTCTCCTTTCGAGTTCGGTACCAAATTTCGACTCTCTTTCTGAGATTGATACCAAATTTCAATTCTCTCTTTCAAGATTGGTACCAAATTCCAGCTCTCTCCTTTCGAGGTCGGTACCAAATTTCGACTCTCTTTCTGAGATTGATACTAAATTTCAATTCTCTCTTTCGATACTGGTACCAAATTCCAGTTCTCTCCTTTCGAGGTCAGTACCAAATTCCGACTCTCTTTCTAAGATTGATACTAAATTTCAATTCTCTCTTTCGAGACTGGTACCAAATTCTAGTTCTTCGAGACTGGTACCAAATTCCAGTTCTCTCCTTTCGAGGTCGGTACCAAATTTCGACTCTCTTTCTGAGATTGATACCAAATTTCAATTATCTCTTTCGAGACTGGTACCAAATTTCAGTTCTCTCCTTTCGAGGTCGGTACCAAATTCCGACTCTCTTTCTCAGATTGATACCAAATTTCAATTCTCTCTTTCGAGACTGGTACCAAATTCCAGTTCTCTCCTTTCGAGTTTGGTACCAAATTCCGACTCTCTTTCTGAGATTGATACCAAATTTCAATTCTCTCTTTCGAGATTGGTACCAAATTCCAGTTCTCTCCTTTCGAGGTCGGTACCAAATTCTGACTCTCTTTCCGAGATTGATACTAAATTTCAATTCTCTCTTTCGAGACTGGTACCAAATTCCAGTTCCCATTTCGAGATCAGTACCTAAAATCTGATTCTCATCATTTTCAATCAATACTTAAACTCTGACTCTCACTTCGAGGCTGGTACCTAAATTCCATTTCTCTTTGTAAATCTCGAGGTTGGAACCTAGGTTCCAATTCTCATTTCAAATTCAGAATTTTCCTGAATCGATTTTAAATTAAACTTCAATCGAAATTGAAACTCGAACTAAATCGAAATCCAAACTCAACATTCAAACTTGAAATAAAAGATGAAATGAAATCTAAATCAAATTTCTCCAGATCTTATGATCTGGAATTCACTTCTTTTTCTTTTCCCCAGCAAGTGTTGAGGGATCTTCAGTCTTGGAGGTTTACCGTTACTCCCCAGCAGAAATTTTTCTACGCTCTGTTCTAAGTGTGTCACTTAGACATCTGTGTTGGTTTTGTTGATCTCTTCGGTCAACGCCAATGCATGCGGTGTGCTTGGTTAGCACACAACACCTATTGGGGGTCCATTTGTTGACCTCATTTTTTAAGAGGTCTTTTCTTTTCTCTCTCCTTAGTACTTAGGATCTAGCCATAGGGCTTCTCCTTTACTATCTTAGAGGACTAGAAATGGGACACATCACTTAGAAATTCAAAAACTTCTTAACTCCCTTCAAGCCCTACAAGTTTGATTGTAAACCCCTAAGCCACTTGGAGGGTTAGGATCAAATGTGGAGGTTTAAAGGATGAGTTTCCTATAGGACTCTTTGGCCTTAGGATTACCCTGGGTGGCTTGGTCTAGTGAGGGTAAGCCTGCACACACCTCACTCCCCCACACACATTCCAAGCCCTAAAACTACCTCTTACCCAAAATGGCTTCCTGACTCATGTAGGAAACTCATATGGATAGACCTCAACCCCTATGCCCCGGCTTAGAGGGTTAGGAACAGCAAAATGAGTGCCTAAGATGAGTCCTCTCATGGCTCTTGTGAGCTTAATATGGCTTCATGGCTCAACTAAAATGATTTCATTTTACTCACACTTGATCAACCTTCATTTTTCCAAAATTTCAATTTTTGACCCCCGGGGGCCAACACCTACCAAACCTAGTAAATACCCTTAAAATGCCCAAAATTTGCAAAATTGCCTAAGTTACCCAAAATCCCTCAAAATCAATCATAAACATTCCACACCACTCAAATTGATCATCCATGACCAAATATACCAAAACTCCCAAAAATACCCCCCAAAACCCTCCAAATACCCAAAATACCCTTTTAGCCCAAAAATCCAAAAATTCCCAAAAAATCCCAAATATTCCCAACATCATTTTCTTCAACTACACCATAGGCCAATTTTGTCAATTTAACCTTATTTGATCAAAAAATTCCAAATGACCCTTTAAGGCCCAAAATGGCCCTTTAAGGCCCAAAATGGCCAACCAGCCCAATCCATCCCAAATTCAACCCAAATGTTGCGCAATTTTCCCCAAATTTGTTTTAAAATCTTCCTAAAATCCCCACAAACAAAAATCTGACCTAATTTGCCCCAAATTTGGACCCAAACTCCACCCAAGCTTAACCCAAACCCAAAATCCCCAATTTGGCCTAAACCCATCATGAACCCAAACATAGCCCAAATCCCAAAATCAAAATCCAACCAAAATTGTAAACTCTTTGTCACACCCCCATAAAAATTTTTCAACATTAATTTTACATCAAAATCAACATTAACCCAACCTTAGCCTAAGTTAGCCCAATTTGGTCCACTTTGACCCTATTACTAAAAGGCCCAAATTAAATCCAATTCAACTCAAAATCACCCCAAACTTGTTTCAAACCATTCATGGCACACCCCTAAACCAAATGCAACATTCATATGGCATAGCCCTTCACAAAATTTCCATCTACTATTTCATTTTAAAACTTGAAAGCCCACCTCCTTAATCCATTTTAAAAGCCCATCTCTCACCAAATCCAAAAAGGCCAAAATTGATTCTAAAGCCCATATGGCAACCCCCCCCCCTTCATCCATTTAATCTAAATCAATCCCTAAGTTCCAAACCAATGATTAAATCAACCTAAATCAAGCTTCATCCAAATCTTCCACCAAAATGCCAAAATCCTGAAAATCCATTTTCATGAAACTAAGCCAAGCCATCCCCAAGCCAAATGGAGCCATAAAGCCATGTATAAGTCACATGCAAGCTATGGAAGACACTTTCCACATCACCAATTCATTTATGGCAAAGGAGGGAATAGATTTCTAAGCCTCCCCTTAAGCCTTTTTTAACCCCTTTGATGTCACACACTAACCCAAAATTAACTTAAACAATCTTGATGGGGACTTCACCACACATGTGAGGCTGACCCAAGTGATTCTTTTCAGCCTAAAACAAGGCATTGGGCAATGCACCAAGCCTAAAACCATGGGTTGACCAAATTGAACCCAAAATAAGCCTCCCCCCATTCCATTTCAATTCAGCCCCTTTACACTTGGCCAACTCCAATTGACTTCACCAAATTCAAGCCCTGACCTTCCTGATTATGATGCTGACCTGACCCTAGCCGACCAGCCACCACAGCCGCCGGAAAACCCCATGGCCGAGAGCTCCATGTGAGCCAAAATTTCGAATTCTTCCTCGTTGTGCTGTCTCATGCCTAATGGACACCATGGCTGTTCTTCTCTTGACCTAGGCAGCAAATCCCAACCCTAAATTGCCCCTGGGAAGCCCTCCAGGCAACTCTATTTAAACTTCACCCTCTCTCGGCCAAAAAAGAGAGTTGAACAAAAACCATACAGAAACTCTGCCAAATTTGCTTCAGACCCTCCTCCTAGCATAGAACACTTGATCCCCACTGAAATCCAGCCCTAAAACCCCCTCTGTGAGCTCAATTTCTTAGCTCAAAATCCACCTAAAAAATAGGACACTTCACCACAGTGAGCCAATCCTCAAATTGATTGACCCTACACCTTCACCGGACCAAGAGAAGAAGTTTCCCAGCAAAAGCCCCCTCTCCAGGCCAGCCATTTCTTCTATCGGCCAAGCTTTGAAATCGGGCTTGGTGGAAGTCTGGTCTAGACAATTCACCAGGGCCAGAGGCTTCATCCCTAGGCTCCTCTAGCTCCAACGAACGTGCCAAGCCCCTCTGATTGAAGCTTCACTTCTCAGAGCCAAGGTGTGAAACTCCTCCTTCTGAGAGCTTCCAGCGATTCTCCATTTCATTTGAGTTAATTTCAATGCATGCTAGCCGTATGGATTTGTAGCTCTCGTTTAGACGAACACATAGGATCAAATTTCATGTAAATTGGTTAAGAAATGAGGGAGCTATTAGAGTTTTAGTGTGGATGGCTCTCGGCACACACCAGTCGTAGACGATGATCAGGAACCGTCGGATCACGCGTGTATCGAATGGACGATCCAGATCGAGTCAGACGAGGAGATGGAACGAGACCGCGGGACGCGTGGCTACTGACTCAGGTGTCAGCGTCGAATAGGAGCGCGCCGCGTGGGCTTTCAGAGCTGCCTAGGTTGAGTCGGCGCCGCGTGGACAAGTAAGAAATTAGGGTTATTTTTGATTTATTTAAATACCCAAAACTTTAAAAATGTATATCTTTGCATAGAAAAATCATAAAAATAAAATAAAAATACCCACTTGCTCAGTGAACAGAGGAGAACAATGTGAAAAAAGAATTAATTCATTTTGATGAGTATTTTATTTTTAATTAATTATCTATTAATTTCAGTATTTTAATTCTCCATGCATGCATACAATTCACCATGGCATGAGACCATAGGGCTTTTGTAGCCTCTGTTCTTGGGAGCATTCCCTGAATTTTCCAAGGTCAGAGGCCATCTCTATGGCAAGTGATTGATTTTTCAAGTTTAAGTGTCTGTTTTTGCATTTTAATTCCAATAATTAGCATGTTGATCAATAAATCCTAGAAAAATTGGGGAAGGTATCTTATGACCAGAGGACCCTAAGAAAAATATATTTTGAGTTAACTCATTAAGAATAACCCAACTTAGTCTAAACATTCAAAACTGAATTTTAATCAAATAGGGCTAACCATACATCAAAATCACTTGAAAATAATTCTCCACTAATCTTTAGGGGCAGAGGAGTCCCAAATAAAAATTTGAAATCAATTGGAAATGATTTAAACCACTAAATGGATTAATTAAGCCACATAACCAAAATTAAACTTTAAAAATTCACAACTCCCAAAGTACATCTAAAAAATTCACCAAATTAATTTTGGAACATCTCTGATATCAGAGGAGTCTATGAAAATTAAAATTATAATTTTCTAAAAATCTTTATTTTTCACCATATTTTAATATTTTTATAATTAAAAATAATAATAATAATTACAAAAATATTAAAAATCATAAAAATGTCACATTTTGACTCCTAATCACTTAGGAACAAACCAAATATTTTTCCTAAGTCTCTAGGTTAAGATATTGAATTTTAAATGCTTAAGATAATTTTTGATATTTAAAAAATGAATTTTCAAATCTTCCCATTAAAATATATCCAATAAATCACAGAAAAATCTAAAAAATATAAAGTTTGTTTCTCTGAATTCCTTGAGGTAGAGGGATTTATGAAAAATATAAAACTTAATTTTCAAATTAAATTTTATTTTATAATTAATTAATACTCCAAAATTCAAAATAATTATCATAAAGAAAATATAATTAAAAAAATCACCAAAATTGGTCAAAATGGTCCTCTAGTCAGTAGGAACATTCCATAATTTTCCTAAGGATAGAAACCTTACCTCGGTCATGTTGTTGAATTTTCATTGAAAACCCTCATTTTTTATAAAAATAAATATATAAATTAAATTAAATTCAGAAAAATCACATTTTCTCCTCTAATGTCTTAATTGACATGTGAGTGAAGTGACATAAAAATTTTAAGTTCATTTGAGCTTAATTTGATGAGTTATGAAATGAACATGCTTAAATGGACATGAAGGTAATTAAAGAATTTTAACCCTAATTAATATTTAGGTTTAATCAAGGGGAGGGTAAAATATTTGATTTTAAAATTTTCATCATATGATTGAAACCTAGGAAATCAAGGGGTAGAAACCCATTAATCATCTTAAAAATATTTAAAGTAAATTTTAATCAATTAAACAATTTGAATTTTGGAAGAATAAGTTAAAATTTGGATTATTAAGATTAGGGATATGATTTAAGAAGATATCAATTCTTTAATTTAAAATCCCTAAATGAATCACTTTAATAATATTCAAATCTTAATCAAACTCAAAAAAATGACAATTGAAATTAATAATGAAATAATTAAAAGGAAACTAAACCTTAATTAAATTAAAAGCTTAAACTATTAAGTGATTTGATAATCAAATTGAAATAAATTTAAAACATTAAAATTAATTTGAAATCACTTAAAAACAAATCTAAAACAAATTTGAAACATTAAAGAAAATCAACCTTAGGACAATTCATAATTAAAAACATAAAAAAAATCAAACCAATTAAAATTGACCTAAAGTGCTACAATTAAGTCAAATTAAATTTAAATCATTAAAAGTTTTATTAAATTGAATAATCTAAACACATCTTTCAAATCAAACAATTTAAAACACTTAAGAGAAAATCAACTTGAATTTGAAACTAAATTAAATCACTTTAGATCATCAATTCAAATTTTAAATTGTTAAATTCTTTAATAAATTAATTTGCCCCTAAAGGCTTTCATTATTATAACTCTTAAGTAAAGCATGAAGAGAAATGTCACTTTACTCAATAATAATCAAATGTCCAAGTTCAGTGAGCAAGAGACAAAACACAACTAAACTTTGAGATGGTTAATTCACGAGTGCAATAAAATTCATTTGGACTCAAAATAATCTCAGAAGTATTGAAAAGATGTTTAAGACTCGTCCTAAGCACTTCCTCGATATAATGAGATGTTTTCGAAGAACAACTGAACTTAATTGTTCTTTGACGAAGAAAATCATCCTTAACAAATGACTCGATTTTTGTATTTCCAAATACAAGGATTTGTTACCACTGCTAGAAAATTTAATTTCTGGCAAAGGCGCGAAACACTTGACCTGGAATAACTTGCTATATAGATGTGTACCAAAATTTAATTATGGCAATAACATTAAATAAAACTTGATTGCTACTGAAAGCTAGGCCGTTAATGTTTAATACTTTTTTAAATATATGTTTATATAGCAAAATATAATTTAAAAAGAAAATATTTTATATACTTTTTGGGTACTACGCAAGTATACGTATCGTTTCAAGTAATATAGGGCTTTGAAACAAGGACCCCAGTATCGATCCCACGGGGAAAAAATATGGTAATAAATTTTTAAATATTGTATTTTAAAAATCATTTTGTATTTTAATCTAACTATAAATTACTTTTAATTTACTAGATGCAGTTAAAGAAAACAATAATGAGAAAATGATTTTGTGAAAACTATATAAAACAAATAACTTTCTTCCCTTCAATTAATCTAAGATTTTTAAGATAATTTAATATTCATTGGAGAATTTGATTTATGGTATTGTGCCAAATAGAAGCAATCCTATTCTTTACCCTTTGATCCAGGCGCAAAGAACATTGGCTAATTTACAAATCAGGTCCGGATGTATTGTTAGTAGAATGGGTTAATCTAGGCTTACACTACTAGATGTCCAAGGGTGGCTATGGTCGGCCCTACTATTGACCCTTTCCTTATCTATAAATCAAATTATAAGAATTTAGTCTGTCACTCTAAAAACTTATCAATTCTACCCTCTTTAAATCTTATCTTCCTATTTATTTGCACTTCACCTTGAATAGCCCGCACATGGCCTTTGACTACCCAAGGATTCATGTGACATTTACAAGTTAAGAGTTCTTCTTCTTCTAGGTTTCAAAACTCTTCAATAGGTTTTAACAATTTTAATGGTCAATTTAAAAAGTAAAGTAAGATCAAGTATTAATATCATCACAATGTTTTGAAAATATTTTGAATTTCAATACTCCATCGAATATTATAATATCTTATTTATCTTTTCATAATTGAAGGAAGAAAGTAAACTAACTACTCAGAACACATTGAATATAAATAGCAAAACATAATAAATAAACTTTGAATCAAAAATAAAATACTTATCTCAAATATTCCTTCTACAGATCTTCTGATTCCTACTGACTCCACAATCTAATGAACTCCAGATACAACAACTTGAAAATAAACTCACTAAACTAAATAAAAGTGGCCCTAAATTTCTCTCTCTATTTCTCTCTCTAAGGATGAGAGATTCTAAAGTGGCTAAGAGAAAGGGGTTACAATGGGGGGTGCGTTTTTCTAAAGAAATGGACTCCTATTTATAGGCTTCAAGGGTTGCCTTGAGGCACCTCTTCAAAACATTTCCACATTCAAGGAATCTTCTGAAGGTACTGTCCGGCGCCAGGCGCCGGACACCGCGTCCGCTCTTCGCACCTCTTCACTTCGGCTCGCACCTCTTCGTGATTAAAATCGTTTTGGAGCGTCCAAATGCATTGTATCACATGTCCTATTATCAAGGAACAACTGCGAGTCTTCTAGAATGTCCAATAACCGCTCACTCCGTCAAAATAACCCTCCAAACGTTGTCAAAAACTTGACAGTTCTGTATCGAGTCTGGCGCTTAGGCACCAACTTCTGGCGCCTAGGCGTCAGACCATATTTTTTTATAATTTTTGTATTTTGCACCATTTTTGCTCCTTTTTGCTCCTTTTTCCTTTTTTGGACCTTTTTACATCACTTGCATCCAAAAACACAAAAATACCTTTCATTAAAGCATAATATCGTTAGAAATTGATAAGAATTAAGGCATAAAAATAGGTACTTTTTTTATGGATCAAAATCCCCCAAACTTAAATGTTATTTGTCCTCAAGTAACTCTTTTTACTATATAAAATGTATAATCTTTGGAATAAAAGATAAATATTTAAGATTCTTTATAATTTTTGGTTTTATAAAGTCTTTAGTAAATTATTAACCCAATTTCACTAACTAGGTTTAATTTTAAGAATTTAAAGAATATACAACTACCATATCATAAGATTTCAAATTTTTCATCCATTTTGAAAATAATAGAAGTTTATTATATTAAGATTTCATAGATTATTTACAAGAAAAAGATCATCTTGAAAAACCTTTCCTAAATAAATATTCATGAATAAAAATTAAGTAAAATATGTAACTAGTTTTTTTTCTATAAGATAATTCAAGTGAAGCCAATTTTAGATTAGGCATTTCCTCAAGCTTCTCCTCTCTTCTCTTTTTTTTTATATATATAGAAGATTACTATATCTGGTTAGTCTGTTAATGGTTTTGAACTTCACTATCCTTAACTTATATTTTCAAAACTTATACATTTCCACTTAATTATTATAACATGAATAAGAATTTTAAAAGATTTCAATCTTTTCTTTTTCAAGTGATAATTTTTTTATTTCTTAATATTTCTAAAATTCTATTATTTCTACTATGAATAGAAAAATTTCTTAATCTTATTCTTCTTTAAGTTAAATAATTCTATTCTTAAAATCAATCAAAGTTATTAAAATTTTGGTTAATTTCACTAAATTGTTTATAATTTCAAAAATAAAAGTGATCTCAAATAAATTCTTCATTCCTTAAGTTATGTTAAAAAGTTTTTTTTTATAAGAAAATATTAGATCTTTAAGGACAAATAAAATTTAAATTTGAATGTATTTTTCCTTCCCCCAAACTTAAGTTTTGGTATACTATGAAAATTTTAAATTATGAGAGAAAGAAAATCATAATTTTAAAAAGGAAATTTTTATAAGTATGTAAAAACAAAAAAAGAAAAATTTACTTCTACTCATGCTTTTATGAATAATTAAGATAAAATTAAAGCGGGTATAAAAAATAAGCAGGCTAATTTCTATGATTATACTAAATTTGAAACAAAATAAAAGCAGAGCAAAATTACTAATTACTAAACAGTAGACTGAAACAAACATATCATAAATTAACTCTAATCTCAGTCTCAAAGACAATATACTAAGAATATTCTAACAACAGAATCTTAACACTAGTTAATCCACACAGGTACTTAAACAAATCAACATACATCAAACATAAAACTAAACAAACAAACCAAACAAATCAACAAAGTAGCACAACATAGAGATCTATAAACTACTAGTCACTGGCTGTAGCCTCATCATCATCATCGTCACCAAAGGAAAATTCTACATCCTTAGGATCAACAAATGGTGTGAAACTAGGAAAAGTAGGGAAACTAACATCATGCTCACCCTTCAGAAATCTGACTAGGGCTTCATTATACTCAGCATCATAGCTACTCTTCCTATGGGTATAACCAGATAAATGATCAAGTTTCCTAGCAGTAGTATCAACTCTGCAGTGAGTTTAAAATAACTCCTGCTGCTGCTCTATAAACTGATCATGCATTAACTCCCAGAAACTCGATGGTGGCTCAGCAGAAGTGGAGGGTCGAGAAGTAGAAGGTCTACCTGGAGTAGGTACAGAAGAAGAGGGAGCAGTCGATTTCTTCCCTCGAAGATGATCATAAATGCTAATGCTCTCTTGACCAATCGGCTTAGTAGTCTTCAACCTTTCCTCTAAAATATCTGCAGTGACTCCATTGCTAATGCATAATGAATAAATCAGAGATGGGAATCCTAGTCCAACAGAAGTGCTGGATCTCGCAATAGAATCCACATAATCATAAATAATACTGCCGACATCAATAGACTTCCTTTCTTGAATGCAGTAGTTTAAGATCGCTCGATCTCTAGTCACTTCACTCAGGTGGTTGGAAGGTAACAATCTTGCAGAAATAAAATAGTGTCATGCTTTGGAAATACCATTTAACTTAGAAGATTTGAAGTTTACCCTTTTTTCCGTTCCTGATCTTCCAAGATCCAGTACCGACAGTCAGATAAGCAATGATCATATCCAAATCTCCCTCAGATGGTGATAATCCAGAATAGTGGCACTCTATAGTCGGTGGCAGGCCAAAAAATACATTGATTCTTTCAGGATTAAATCCTACTCCGACACCTCGACAAAAACTTCATAATCTTCGGCATCCGTAAAATTTGCATAAAACTCTCGAACTATAGGGATAACAGCAACAACAGTGAAATAACAGAATCTTTGCCAATTGTGCTCAACGATAGTGTTTTCAATCATTTCTCCCGGATGATAGAAACTTCGTTCTGAAATGAACTTCCTAGATGTCGCAAATTCGTGAAATCAAAAATGCGCAGCCGCAGTAGAAAATTTGCTGCTATCAAAGTTATCTCGTGCCTTCCCGCATTTAGATTTCGGAGCCATCTAAACATGAAAGAAAACAAGAACAAATTTAGGAATAAAAAATTTAAACTCTTTTTAAGTTTATAAAACTTAAAATAAGTTTAAAAATCCAAAGAAATCACTAAAAATCAAAAAAAAATTTTAAAATTTCGGTTCTTAGAAAAACCTAGAGAAATCTATGGTGAAAATCGAAAATAAATGGTTTAAAGTGTAGATCTGACCTTGAGACGAAGAAATCAAGTGGTTTCACTCTCAAATCCTTAATGTTTTGACCTCAAAATGAATTTAAAAGGTGTATTTTCGAGAAAATGGGGAAGAATATGAAGCTTAGGCGTCGATAATGGCTTTTGGGGGTATTTAAGGAAATTTTCGGGTACAGGCCGAACCGGCGCTTAGGCGCCGAATTCTAGCGCCAGACTCGCCTTTCACAAAAAATTATTTTTAAATTTAATTTTCCACCAAAATTCATAAATTCAACTTCCAATTACTCACATTAGAGTAGGGCTTCAGTTTCTAACTTCCAAAACCTTTTCCAAAAATTTTAAAAATTTAAATATTAAATCCACCAATCAAACATAAAGTTTAAATCAAACTTCACTAAATTCCATTTATAATCTTCAATATTGGCTCAATATATTCCATATAAGTATTATACTTGATTCAAGTTCTTAATACACACACATACACAATAATTTCTAAGCAAAAACAACACACATTGAACATGAAAGAAAATACACAAACAAACACAATCAATTCACTAAATCGATACAACGACTCAACAAACCAGATAATAATTATCTCATTACCAGAATATTCTAATCTTCACAAGGGAAATTGTGTATTCCACTTGGAAAGAACACTAACGCTCTCGAGAAATCCGTAGCCGTCTTTTCGTCAATCCACTTGTTCTTCGCATACATTTCAACTTGAGCATCTTGATAAGCAGCAAAATGATCAAATTGAAGTTTCATTTGCCATTCTAGATGTTCAATTTGATGAAACATCTCATGAAGGCGATCTCCAATGCTTTTAAACAACGCTTCAAACTTATCCAAACGACTAGAAATTTTTTCTAAACTTACCGCGATGAAACCATTGAAGTAGGGTTGAGGATCCTTTGAGACCTTATCCCTAGCTTCTTCTCCATGATTTCTTCCTTCCATATCTTCAAAGATTTCTCAAATCTCTCAAGAATGAAGTGTTATGGACGTAACTTTGATTGCTTGATGGTTAGGGAAGAAGATGGGTTGATTTAAAGGTGAAAATCGTGTGAAAAACTGAAAAATTTTTTATTTTTGCACGACCCAGTAACTGTGGCACTTAGGCGCCGAATCTGGTGCCTAGGCGCCGGACCTATTGATACATAGTTTAACTCTGGTGCTTAGGCGCCGAATCTTGGCGCCTAGGCGCCGGAACTATGTTCAATTCCGTTTCGCCTAATCGTCAAATTTCAAAGTTTCGTTCTCCAAGATAGGTAAATTAAACTGGTAAGAGTAATCTAGACTCAATAACACACATTGTAAACAATCATAATGAAGGTTAACTTGATCTCCTTTTTACTCATATTTAGAATAGAGTGATCCAATTTCTAAATCTTACATACTTCAAAATAATCTTCAGCCTAAGTCAACAAAGACTTATAAGCATCAAAAAAATTTAAAGTAATGTAAAATTAGTCAAGATCGAGGCATAACCTTACACTTAAACATAAAATCACTCATAACAAAAGATAATTATGGGTTGCCTCCCACAAAGTGCTTTGTTTAAATTCGTCAGCCCGACTTAAGTAAATCTTTAATCAGGTTGACTCAATTCATAAGCCTCTTTATAAATCATTTTAATATCTCCCAAATAAGGCTTCAATCTTAATCCGTTTACTTTAAAAATTTTTCCTGTTTTGGTGTCTTTAATATTCACAGCTCCATAATGGTATATTTTCTAAACTATATAGGGTCCAATCCATTTAGATCTTAATTTTCCAGGAAAAAGTTTTAAACGAGAGTTAAACAGTAATACTTCTTGTCCAGGTTCAAAAATTTTTCCTGAAATTTTCTTATCATGCAACATTTTCATTTTCTCTTTATAAATCCTTGCATTTTCATATGATTCATTTCTTATGTCTTCCATCTCATTCAATTACAATAATCGCTTTTCTACTGCTTTATTCAAATTAAAATTAAACCCCTTTATCGCCCAATAAGCTTTATGTTCAAGTTCTACAGGTAAGTGACAATGTTTAACATAAATTAACCGGTAAGGTGACATTCCGATTGGTGTCTTATAAGCTGTTCTATAAGCCCATAATGCAGAATCAAGTCTATCAACCCAATCAGTTATTTTAGGATTAACAGTCTTCTCTTAAATTCTTTTAATTTCTCTGTTTGATACTTCAGCCATTCCACTTCTTTGTGGGTGAAAAGCAGTTGCAATTCTATGTTTGATTCCAAATTTTTGTAGTAATGATTGAATTCTTACATTCCCGAAATGACTTCCACCATCGGTGATAATTACCTTAGGCATTCCAAATCTTGAAAATATCATTTTCTTTAAGAATTTAGAAACACTTTTGGAATCACAGCTTCAATCCACTTTGAAACATAATCAACTGCTAACAAAATATAAATTTTTCCAGATGACGGAACAAATGGTCCCATAAAGTCTAAACGTCATATATAAAAAATTTCAACTTTCAATATATAGTTTAAAGGCATTTCATTCTTCCTAGATATATTTCCCATCCTTTGACATCGATCACATGTTTTCACATAATGTCTCAAATCTTTAAATAAGGTAGGCCAATAAAATCCCGAATTTAAAATCTTAAATGCAGTTTTATCTATGCCAAAGTGTCCTCCAAAATCGGAATCATGACATTTTTGAATAATAGCAAATGTTTCCTCATAAGGTACACATCTTCGAATCATAGAATCTCTTCCAATTTTAAATAAATGAGGATCTTCCCAAATATAAGATTTAGCATCTTATTTAAATTTCTTAATAAATTTGTTATCTAATTCATAAGGCAAAATATTGCTAACTATATAATTAACAATATCAGCATACCAAGGTATTTTGCATCCTTGAATAACATATAAAGATTCATCAAGAAATTTCTCATTTATATTTTCTTCCGAAATAATATCATTTTTAATTCTAGACAAATGATCAGCAATTTGGTTTTCAGTTCCTTTTCTATCTACTATTTGAAAATCAAATTCTTGTAGAAGTAAAACCCATCTTATAAGTCTAGGTTTAGAATCCTTCTTAGATAATAGATATTTAATAAGCAGAATGATCGGTATGAACTATGCATTTAGTACCAAGAAGATAAGGTCTAAATTTATCAAAGGCATATACTATAGCTAGAAGCTCCTTCTCGAGTGGTAGTGTAATTTCTTTGTGTTTCGGTGAGAGTTTTACTAGCATAATATACAACTTTGAAAATCTTCTCATATTTTTGTCCTAATACAGCTCCAATTGCAAAATCACTTGCATCACACATTAATTCAAAAGGTTTATTGCAATTAGGTGCGACAATGATAGGTGCAGTTATTATTTTTTCTTTTATAATATTAAAAGAATTAATACATTCTTTGTTAAATTCAAATTTCGCATCTTTTTCTAATAAATGACAAAGAGGTTTAGTAATTTTAGAAAAATCCTTTATGTATCTTCTATAAAATCCAGCATGACCTAGAAAACTTCTCACATCGATAATGGTAGTAGGTGGTTGCAATTCAGCAATAATTTTCAATTTTGCTTGATCTACTTCCATCCCTTTTTGTGAAACTTTGTGACCAAGTACAGTGCCTTCTGTTACCATGAATTGACATTTTTCCCAGTTAAGAACTAAGTTTGTTTCTTCACATCTTTTCAGAACTTTGGCTATGTTTTCCAAACAAGATTCAAAAGAGGTTCCAAAAACTGAAAAATCGTCCATGAATATTTCAGTTCCTTTGTCAATCAAATCACAAAATATTTACATCATACATCTTTGAAAAGTTGCAAGTGCATTACATAAACCAAAAGGCATTCTTCTAAAACCAAAGGTTCCATAAGGACTTGTAAATGTTGTTTTTTCTTGGTCCTCAGGAGCAATAAGTAACTGATGATAACCAGAATATCCATCCGTAAAAAGAAATATGGGTGTCCAGCTAATTTATCGAGCATTTGATCCAAGAAAGGTAAAGGAAAATGATCCTTTCTAGTGGCTTTATTTAATTTCCTATAGTCAATACAAATTTGCCATCCAGTAACTTGTCTTGTAGGAATTAGTTCATTTTTATAATTAACAATGATAGTTACACCTCCTTTCTTCGGAACACAATGAATAGGACTTACCCATTGACTATCCGAAATAGGATAAATAATACAAGCATCTAACCACGTAACAATTTCTTTTTTAACAACCTCTTTCATAATAGGATTTAATCTTCTTTGCGATTCAATAGTAGGTTTAAAATTTTCTTCCATTAAAATTCTATGCATACAAATGGAAGGGCTTATTCCTCTTATATCAGCAATAGTCTAACCAAAAGCTTTCTTATGATTCTTCAACACACATATTGGTTTTGTTTCTTGATCTTTACTCAGTTCAGAAGAAATAATAACAGGTAAAGTTAACGAATTTCCAAGAAACGCATATTTTAAATGTGAAGGTAACATTTTTAATTCCAGTTCAGTGGGCTTTTTTAATTGATGGTAAAAGTATATCATTTTGAGTTATGTCTAAAGTTTCCCGATTATCTTTAATAAAATGAGTCTCCTCTTCTACTTCTTCATTTTCATCGCTTAAAAATTCAAATTTTTCTTCGTAAATGACTTTACATTTTTCTTGATAATGTTTCTCAATTAAATAATCAATTATATCCATTCGATAACATTTCTCTTTATCGTGTACTTCATTGATTTAAGAACATTGAATTTAATTTCTTGATCATTAACTCTCATGGTTAGTTCTCCCTTTTGCACATCAACCATAGCTCGTCCGGTAGCTAGAAAAAAGTCTCCCTAAAATAATAGGTATCTCTTTATCTTCTTCCATATCAAGTACGATGAAATCTACAGGGAAAATAAATTTATCCACTTTAACAAGGACATCCTCTATAACTCCTTTAGGATAAGTGATAGATCTATCAGCTAACTGAAGGGTTACAGTGGTGGGAGTAATATCTCCTAAATCTAATCTTCAAAAGATAGAAAATGGCATGAGATTAATACTTGTTCCTAAATCACATAAAGCTTTTCCACAAAATTTTTCTCCAATAGCACAGGGTATAGTGAAACTTCCACGATCCTTAAGCTTTTCAGGTAACTTCTTTAGAATTATTGCACTGCAATCTTCACTTAATGCAACAGTTTCAAAAGCTTCAAATTTTCATTTCTTGCTTAAAATATCCTTCATAAATTTTGCATAAGTTGGCATTTGTTCCAAAGCTTCAGAAAAAGGTATGTTAATAGTAAGTTTCTTAAAAATTTCAAAGAACTTAGAAAATTGATGATCAAGTTTCGCCGTTTAAGTCTTTAAGGAAAAGGTGGTGGTGGTTTTTCAACTTCCACATTAATAGGTATAACGATCCGATCTTGACTAGAGAGAGAGTTTTTTTAGGTTTTTCAATCTCTTCAACCTCAATCTCTTTTTCAATTTCATTCTGCATTCTTTCTTTTAATTCCTTTCCACTTCTAAGTTGCACAGCCTTAACATGTTCATGTTCTTTTCCAATTTCCTTTGGATTAATTTCAACATTACTAGGAAGTGTTCCTACAGGTCTATTATTAATTAAAGTAACAGTTTGCCCCATTTGATTTTCAATATTACGAATAGCAGTATTTTGATTTTGTAATTGATTATTCATTTGTAAAATTAATTCTTCCATTGATAACTTTTTCTGTTGATTATTAAATCCAAGAGGTTTATAATTTGTTTTAGCTTGATTATTCCAATTTCTAGTGGGATGAGATTGATTATAACCCCATTGTTGTTGTGAATTATTCCAGTTAAAATTAGGATGATTTTTCCACCCAGGATCATAATAATTTGAATAAGGATTATTTTTACTTGCAATAGCTTGTAAAGTTTCAATAGTCTGAGAATCTTCAATATTAGCAGAGTTATTATGTGAAATATTAATTGCAAAATTATCTAATTTCTTAGACATTGCTGCTACTTCTGAAGCTAGGATAGAAAAGGCTTCATTATCGTGAATACTTGCCATCTTTTTAGGATTAATCCTTTCGGAAGGCCATTGAAAATTGTTATTAGCCATTTCTTCAATTAAAGTGTAAGCTTCTTCAAATGATTTAGACATTAAAGAACCTCCAAGTAGAAGCATCAATAATTGATTTTAAAGATCCAATTGATCCATTATAAAATGTTTGAATAATTAACCAATCAGGTAAAACATGATGAGGACATTTTCTTAATAGTTCTTTAAATCTTTCCCAAGTTTCATATATTGTCTCCCCGTCAAATTGACTAAACGAAGTAATATCATTTCTAAATTTAGCAATTTTAGAAGGAGCAAAATATTTAGCAAGAAATTTTTGTGTCATTTCAGCCCATGTTTTAATAGAACCAGTTGCTAATGAGTTTAGCCACATCTTTGCTTTATCTCTTAAAGAAAAAGGAAAGAGTCTAAGTCTAATAGCATCATCAGAAATATTGTTATATTTAAAGGTAGCACAAAGTTCTAAAAAACTAACAAGGTGTTAATTTGGATCCTCATTTGATGTTCCACCAAATTGATTGTTTTGCACCATTTGAATAATAGACGGTTTAAGTTCAAAAGAATTAGCATCTACAGTGGGTATTTGAATACTACTATGAAGCTCATCAACTGTAGGGTTAGCATAATCCCTTAATTGTTTATAAACATTTTGATCATTAAGTTCAATTAGATTTTGTAAAGTTGTCATTTCTTGAAATTTTTGAATTTGTTTTCCCTTTTTAATTTTTCTAATTGTTCTTTCTAGTTCATAATCTAAAGGTATTAGTCCTTCCGAACCAAAACTTCGCATAAAAAAAATAAAATAAGGAATAAAATATTTATATATTTTTTTATATTTTTATTTTATATTATTATATTTTTTTATGTTTTTGGAAATCTAATATTTAAAAATCTATAACTATTTTTATTCCTTCTCCGGCAACGGCGCCAAAAACTTGACCAGATTTTTTTATTTCCAAATACAATGATTTCTTACCACTGCTAGAAAATTTAATTTCTGGCAAAGGCGCGAAACACTTGACCTGGAATAACTTGCTATATAGATGTGTACCAAATTTTAATTACGAAAATAACATTAAATAAAACTTGATTGCTACTGAATGCTAGGCCGTTAATGTTTAATACTTTTTAAATATATGTTTATATAGCAAAATATAATTTAAAAAGAAAATATTTTATATACTTTTTGGGTACTATGCAAGTATACGTATCGTTTCAAGTAATATAGGGCTTTGAAACAAAGACCCCGATATCGATCCCACGGGGAAAAATATGGTAATAAATTTTTAAATATTGTATTTCAAAAATCTTTTTGTATTTTAATCTAACTATAAATTACATTTAATTTACTAGATGCAGTTAAAGAAAACAATAATAAGAAAATGATTTTGTGAAAACTATATAAAACAAACAACTTTCTTCCCTTCAATTAACTTAAAATTTTTAAGATAATTTAATATTCATTAGAGAATTTGATTTATGGTATTGTGCCAAATAGAAGCATTCATATTCTTTACGCTTTGATCCAGGCGCAAAGAACATTGGCTAATTTACAGATCAGGTCCGGATGTATTGTTAGTAGAATGGGTTAATCTAGGCTCACACTACTAGATGTCCAAGGGTGGCTATGGTCGGCCCTACTAGTGACCCTTTCCTTATCTATAAATCAAATTATAAGAATTTAGTCTGTCACTCTAAAAACTTATCAATTCTACGCCCTTTGAATCTTATCTTCCTATTTATTTGCACTTCACCTTGAATAGCCCGCACATGGCCTTCGACTACCCAAGGATTCATGTGACATTTATAAGTTAAGAGTTGTTTTTCTTCTAGGTCTCAAAATTCTTCAACAGGTTTTAACAATTTAAATGGCCAATTTAAAAAGTAAAGTAAGATCAGGTATTAATATCATCACAATGTTTTGAAAATATTTTGAATTTCAATTCTCCATCGAATCTTATATTATCTTATTTATCTTTTCATAATTGAAGGAAGAAAGTAAACTAACTACTCATAAACCATTGAATATAAACAGCAAAACATAATAAATAAACTTTGAATCAAAAATAAAATACTTATCTCAAATATTCCTTCTACAGATCTTCTGATTCCTACTGACTCCATAGTGTAATGAACTCCAGATGCAATAACTTGAAAATAAACTCACTAAACTAAATAAAAGTGGCCCTAAATTTCTCTCTTTATTTCTCTCTCTAAGGATGAGAGATCCTAAAGCGGCTAAGAGAAAGGGGTTACAATGGGGGGCGCGTTTTTCTGAAGAAATGGACTCCTATTTATAGGCTTCAAGGGTTACCTTGAGGCACCTCTTCAAAACATGTCCACATTCAATGAATCTTCTAGAAATTCTGTCTGGCGCCTAGGCGCCGGACACCGCGTCCAGTTCTTCTCACCTCTTCACTTTGGCTCGCACCTCTTCGCGATTAAAACCGTTTTGGAGCGTCCAAATGCAATGTATCACATGTCCTATTATCAAGGAACAACTGCCAGTCTTCTAGAATGTCCAATAACCGCTCACTCCGTCAAAATAACCGTCCAAACGTTGTCAAAAACTTGATAGTTCTGTATCGATTCTAGCGCTTAGGCGCCAACTTCTGGCGCCTAGGCGCCAGGCCATATTTTTTTATAATTTTTGTATTTTGCTCCATTTTTGCTCCTTTTTTCTCCTTTTTCCTTTTTTGGACCTTTTTACATCACCTACATCCAAAAACACAAAAAGAACTTTCATTAAAGCATAATATCCTTAGAAATTGATAAGAATTAAGGCATAAAAATAGGTATTTTTTTATGGATCAACAAAACAAAACAACCTAGACATCATAGGGATTGACTAGCAATATGATTAGGATTTTGGTAGACAACCAAAACCTTTCCTTAGCTTTACCTAGGTACTTGTTGCAAATATATAAATGCCTTAACATGTGTTTTAAGTGCAGCTTGGAAATGAAGAGAAGACCCTCCAGGTACGCTTTTATTTTATTGCAATTTATTTACTTACCTGCACTGCACTTTACTTTTCTTGCATGTCAAATAAGATTGACACCCTGCATGAAAACTGAAACCTTTAGGATAGCCACAAAGCTGAAACCCAAAACTTTATTAAAAGTCACAACAATATAAAATTCACCGCCACAACATTCAAAATATAAAACAACTCAAAATTTAATCAAAACTACAATTGTAACAAAATTAAAACGTCTCATTGGATGATCGGGAATACCTCGGATGATGTAACCTACGTGTTGCTAACGGGATTTCCCACGGTCTAAATGAAAGTGTGGAACTCATTCAGTTGAGTTTAGCAAATTCATCTGGACTAAGTGAATCAGATAAAAATAACGGTGCCGGAATGATGGATTCGTGAGAACTTAACCGGTGTTGTTATAATCAACTTTAAGATTCCCCTAATAAAACATTAAAAATACCTGAACCTTAAAACTCTACTAAAACAGAACACTTCTCTCATCTCCTGATTGTCACCTTCTAAAACTAAACCTCTGTAACAATAAGGAACTTGGAGCATAGTGGGCAGCACGGCCATCGTCTTCAGCAAAACTTGTGTCTACTTCAACGAAACCTTTCTTAGAATTAAATGACAAGGCCATAAGATTTTGAGATAGTTTGCCTAGTGCAACATAAATCCTCAACTTTCCGTTAGGCATTTGCATAATCATGTTATGTAAATTAAGCCCTAACCGGTTTGAGGACTCCGAGATAGTCGTTTGGTACGACATAAACCCTCGCATCTTCGAGGCTATTTATATAATTATGTCATATAAATATAAGTCTTAATTAACTAAAATTGGCAGGATTACAACATTAAATAAACTCTCAAATTGAAGCTAAACCATAGGATAGTTTGGGAATTTGCCAAGATTCTTCTTGGATCCTCAACTTCTCCTACTTCTCTTCCTTTGGACTCCTAAAAATAATTGTTCCAAATTTGAGCTAATCCCTATGAAAATCTCCAAAATTCAATCCTTTGAAATTCTTAAACTTTGAAATTCTTGATAGTAAAACCACTGATCAGTATCGAGAGTTTTCTTAGGTGTCTTTGGACATTTAGGATGTAATTAACTATAGGGGCTTGCCCTGATAGGGAACTTTAAGAACCTAGGTAATATAAACCCTGCTTAAGTCTTTTATATTTAGTAGGGGAACTTGTCGGCTTATAAAATTGGTTCGCAGACCAAACGGATGTCACAAATCTTCTAGTTTATTTAATCGAGCTCCATCATCAAGCAATGTGTCTATTCCTCGGGATAGATACACAGTTTGTGATGTGGTGCTCGTTTATATAAACTATTTGGGATGTGAGATCTATTTGATTTCATATCTTAAAATAATTTTAAACTTAAAGTTATTTTCAAAATCAAATGCTTCTTTCTAAAACTATATATATATATATATATATATATATATATATATATATATATATATATATATATATATATTAATTTAAATTAAATTTAAAATTCACCGACAACTTCAGTAGGTGACCCCTTTTCAAAATACCACATAACCTATAAAAATATGCAGACATACTTCTGGCGACTCCACTGGGGACTAGTTCCTCTCTCCATTTTGATCAGATGGTTTTTCTTTCAAAAATCAGTTGTGAGTCCATGCCCCATGTGGACCAAACTACCCTTCTTTCCGTTGGCATACCACGTTCATCTCTGTCATGAACGGTTATAGTCAACTCCATTTGGATTCTGGAGCCACTGTTTAGACACCCCTAAACAGAGAAGTTCCGGAATCCTCCCACCTCCCCAAAGAGGGCGGGGTAAACCCTCAATAGGTGTGTTAAAATAAGAGCGATCTATTTATTAAAAACATTTAGAGTTGATCAAATGGGTTCAATTGTGTATTTAAAAAAAAAAATCAAAATTAGCAGATTTGTGTGAAAGCGTCGAGACCCCGTGCTTACGAGCCAGAGCTCCGCAGCCAAGTACCGAACTTTCGCGCTTAAGTGCCGATTAGCGAAAATTGGTTCACAGGAGTTAAAAACCTGAAAATCACCATTTTTCTTATCTCCATCATCTTCTAATCGAAGTTCGCGACCGAGAGAGTTAGGGCATCTCTAAATTTGTGTTTTTTGTGTCGTTTCAAGCCAAATTTGCTAGATTTCTTTCTGAGGTAAGAGCACAACTCCTATGTAAAAATTTTTTATTTTTTCCATGTATTTGAGGAACATTGTGGACAAATCCGAGCTATTCATGATGAAAATTTGAGAATAAGCTTTGGAAATTACTTAGATTTAGTAGTTTAAGCCTTTAGAAGTTGAATTTAGTGATTTTAACTTGATTTTGGAATTTATGGTAAATTTTTATTGAAATTTTAGAAATGGAACCAAAAAGAAAAAAAGGGAGAATCACTTTTGATTCATATAATTTTGTAAGTTTAAAGACTCAGGATCATTACGTGCAAGCACTACAATCATGTAAATTGATTCAGGAGCGAGGCTTTGACAAGCCCAGTGGAGTGATCGGTGATATAATAATTAGAAGACTTTGGGACAGATTTTGTTGTTTCTCGACCGTAACTATTATTTCTGTTGTGTGGGAGTTTTATACAAATCTCCCTGACTGAGAAGAAAAATTTGTGATGGTTCGAGGGCAGTTGGATCATTTCACGCACAAGGTATTTAACAAATTTTACCTGTTGCCACTTGCTACATTTTGTTTTTTATCAAATTATAATCCTACGGAGGAAGAATTGGATGAAATCATTTCTGCTTTGATTGATTGAAGAGAATTACGTAAAATAAGAAATGAAAGAAGAGTTAACTTCTCTGCCTCATAGCTGAATGCCACCTCAAAGGCCTGGCATTACTTTATATCATCCAAGTTGATTCCTGCCAATCATTTGAGTAATGCCATGAGGGAAAGAGCCACATTGAATTACTGTATTCAGCAAGGGAGGCAATTGATATTGGAAAGATTATTTATGATTGTATTTGGAATTTTGTCAGAGCTGCTACTACTGTAGGTATGGGATTTTCTTCCCTTATATATTCATTATGTCAGAGGGCTCGTGTAAGATCTAAAATGGGAAGAGGTCCTTCAGCCTCTTAAGCCTATTACTAGCATGAATGTGAAAACATATGCTGAGCATTCTATTTTTGGCTAGAGAGCAGGATTCTCTAGAACTTCAGGTGCATCTACTTCTGCTACTTCTACATCTCGTGTTTCAACTTTTCAGGCATCATCAGGTTAGTTTTCTGATTCGTAAACATAATTTATAAAGAATATGAAAGATAATATTAATTATACTACGGATCGAATGCATGATATTGAAGGAAGGGTAGATCATATAGCTGATTATCTGCAGAGAAATAGTGAATATGAGGAGATTTATCACAATTATATGGATAGACTTATTAGAGGAGATTATAGTGCTATGTTACCTCCACATCCACACTATACCCCATAAGAGCCTACACGTGCTTAGAGCGAAGGAGTTGATGATGAGGAAGAAGATGAAGATTATGATTTACATTTTGTATTTGTTATGAAGTATTATGTAATGTTGTATGTTTAGACTATTTATTCTGTATTAGTTGTTAACTTTCTATTTGTATTTGGACTTAACTGTTGTAATCATGATTGATATACTAGTTGTTTAACTACTTAGTTTATTTTTATGTTATTGTGGATGTTGTTATTTGTGTTATGTAATGTTAATGTTTAGAGTTTTTGTGGTAGTAAATGTATTTATAAATTTGTAGAGTATTTTGTTTGTTAGTGAAGAACTTATTCTAGAAACTATTAGGAAGGTTTATAACACTATTAAAATCCACTATTTAGTTTTATGCTTAACTTATCAATTTACTACCATATATTTTAGTTTTGGATTTATGTTTAAGTATGTGTGAATTTGCTTTTATTACCTCCACTACTTTAGAAATCTTTTAAATTTACTTTTTATGAAATGTGAAGTTAAAATGTGATCTAGTTGTTTTTATCCCTGTTTTTAATTGTAATACATGCATATTTAGGATATAAAAATTTCTGCAAGCATGATACTTATAGTTTTAAATCTTACCCATGTATCTTCTTCCTATGCTTAAATTGTTTATTGACCGACGGACTTTAATATTGCAAGAACTTATGAACTCAAATTTATATATATTTATAATGATTTTATAAAATCCAAACATTCAACGCAAGTATACGTATCGTATCAAGTAATATAGGGCTCTAACGGAGTCCTGATTATCGATCCCACAAGAAGGAGAATGCACGAATATTACAATAGATAAGGTAATACTGAATTCCAATACTCAAATTGCAATTAAAGTTTAATGTTTACCTCTACTACCAAGATGCAGAAAACAGTAACAATTAAGCAAACTACAATTTCTTCTAATATCTTTAAAACAAAATTAACTAACAGACACACACTAAACTATGTATTTGAAAGGTTTTAATATCTAAGAAAAGTATTTTTCCTTTTACAACGAGAATATGATGTGTGAATGATATGGAATGATTATTTTATTTTATTGTGCCAAACAGGAGCATAAATGTTTCTTTACCCTCAAAAGAGTACCCCCTCTTCCAAGCATGAAAAGAACATTAACATATCCAAAGTTTAGTCACTAAATCTAAGGCTAGGATGGGAGGATACCAGCTGTCACTACGGAGCTCTCACTCACCCTTCACCTGAAGGCTTACCTTCAAGTTTAGTTACTAATCTTAGGATCAAATTGGAGATCTCAACCTGTCACCCTGAAACCTCTGATTTAAAGTCCATCAAAACAAATTTCCCTATTTATTTTCACTCAATTCCGATGAACTACGCCATTCATCAATGGAAATTGAATGAATTCTTCATTATTATTGTAGGACACTAAATCCTTTCAGATTTAATGTTCAACAACAGATTTTAACAATTCAATTGGCCAGATCAAAAAGTAAATTAAGTTCGAAATGAAAAACCATCACAATTTCTTTAATACTTTAAAAGCACTTCACATCCACATCAACACATCATCACACCTCTATGTAAGAAGAAAGACAAAGGAGACTACTCATAATTCATAGAGAAGATAAAATAAAACATGGATTTTAAATATAAAAGAAAAGTCATACAAACCACAAAAGAAAATACAACTTATCTCTTTCTCTTCCCTAATGCAATTTCCTTGAAGTTCCTTTGAATCTTTTTCTTTCTTCTTTGCAAACTCAATTCCCTCTTTAGAAAGGAAAGAAAGAAGCAATCTCTCACTTTACTCCTCCTTCACTCCTTAGAGAAGAATTCCTCTCAAATTCTCATTTCTACACTCTTCTCTTCTAAGCCCTAATACTCAACACACACACTCTCCCTCACTAAAACTACATTAGAAACACACTAAACCCTCTCTAAAACCAGACCATTTTCGTCCAAAAATAGTTACTTATAAGTTAGAAACAAAATCTCAAGAGTTTGCATAGGCATCCCTTCAAAAAGTCACAAAAACTTCAAATTTGAAATCCACCGACATTGGGCACTAGCGGCACCTGATAGGGCGTCGGCGGTGCTCTATCGTCCGAATATTTGCTAAGCTCTTGGGAAAATGGCGCCAGCGGTGCCAGAAGCTATTTTCCTCCTTTTTGCTCCTTTTTGCTCTGAATTCATACCTTTTCGCTTCTTTTCGCTCCAATCACCTAAAATCATTATACCTGCAATAAATTATGAAAAATACCTTTCTTTAAAGTGCAATATCACCAAAAATGGGTAAAATTATATAGCATAAATAGTATATATTTTTTGTGCATCATTTATCATAACAAAAACTTTAAAGTTTGGCGGGGATGAAAAACAATTTTCAAAATTATAAATTTTATTTGTTATCAAATGTGCTATAAATAAAATTTGGATTTGGATTGAAAAATAATTATGTGTATAAAGTTATATTAGGGAAGTAAAATTTTGGATATAGAAATGAGTAAAAAGATTTAGTTAAAATTTATAAGTAATGATGAAAATTTTAAAGTTATGAATTTCTTAGTAAAGAAATGATAAATAGTTTCTACTATCTTCAATAGAAAAAGTTGTATTTTTGGAAAAATAGAAAGATTAGACTTTTTTTTAATACTTAAATTTTTTTTCTTGAAAATAATCTTCAGAACTTTTATTATATTTCTAAGTAAAAGATATATATCTACCTTATACTTTAGAAAACGAATGGTGGAATTCAAAATTATTAAAGGCCTATCCAGATATTGTAATCCTTGACTAAAGAAAAGAAAAGAAAAGAAAAAAAAAGTGAAAAATAATATATGAAAAAGGAAGGATGGTTCTAAGTGTCGAGACCCCGCGCTTAAGCGCGACAGTTACTTTAGAGAGTTTAAATAATTTTTGGCGCGATTTTGAAGGGGTGATATTTTTTCGTTTTCTTTATTAAGAATATTTAACACTTTCCTTGTGGGTTTGATATCTCGGAGCTTAATCAGAAAGTCCTATATTACTTGATAATGATACATATACTTGCATAGAATTCAATTTTATAAAAATAACAATTAAATTCTTATTTACATTAGCATCAAGTATTTGGCATCGTTGCAAAAAAAGAAATATAACTAAAAGGTAGTATAAAGTATAAACTCTTTTATTAAACGTAAGCATAAATATTAGGGATTTCAATCCCACATTGGTTCAAATTTTCTACCTATTCTTCGATGAGCAAGGATAGGCCTTCGGAAAACTAAGACTACTTCACTGATTTTAAATGTCCTGGGATGAACCAATTTGTCATGGGCCCATATGATTTTTGTTTAATATAAGCTTGTAGATGCTTGCCTTAAAACACTCAAGTTCTTCAAGTCATAATTTTGCATTTTCTTCTTCAGTTAGGTTTAGGAGGAGGTATGTTTAGAATGCCTTCAATTTTGAGAGGATCAATTTCTATCCCTCGATATCGAACAACAATTAATAAAACTTCCCTGAGGAGACGCCAAAAGTGCACCTTAAGGAATTCATCTTAAGATTATATTGTCGCAATTGTTTAAATACGATTTTCAAATCGTACACATTTGTCTTTTTATCTATAGTTGACAACCAAATCATCCACAAAACATTCGACCTGATTATGGATGAGTTCATCAAAAATTTGTGTCATAGTTCTTTGATAAGTAGCACTAGAATTCTTTAATCCAAATGGCATGACTTTGTAACAGTATATCCCAATGGGTATCCTAAAGGCTATGTTTGGTTCATCTTCTAGAAACATTTTGATTTGACTGTATCATAATGATCCATCCATAAAAGAAAATATTGCATGTGTGGATGCTATGTCGACCATCAACTTTCAAATTGGTAAAGGAAATTCATCCTTCGGACAAGCCTTATTTAAATCTCTAAATTCTACACAGACTCCGATTTAGCCATTTTTCTTTTTTACCGGCACTACATTAGCCAGCCATGTCGGGTAATTTTCTTCTAGTATGAAACTAGCCTCAACTAATTTCTTGAGTTTGGCAATGACTTGTTGCTCAATTTCAACACGCATCCTTCTTAGAGCTTGTTTAACGAAGATTGCAATTTGATTTATCCCAAGTTTATGGACTGCAACTTCTGGAACAAGGCCTGAAATTTTGTCATAGCTCTAAGCAATGTAGTCTTTGTATTCTTTTAACAGTTAAATTATTTCTTTTGCTTCCATGTCATTAAAGAATGAACTGACAAAACTTGGTTTTGAATTTTCATCAGTCCCTAAATTTATTTATTTTATTTCATTAACTATTTATTTGATTTCTTCTTTAAATTCTTGAGGTGTATCTTTGATTAGAGGATCAGATGTATGTTCATAATTGAGTGTCTCGGTGACGACCAGACAAAATTTGTATCATCTAGAGGTTCTATGGTGCCAAATCCAACACCCTCTTTAGATTCATGATTTCGTTTATTATTATCCCACATTTGTTCAAGAAAATCTGGTTGTTTTAAAGACCATTGTTTGAGCATTAAGCTATTTTGAATAAATTTTTTTACCCATGGAGAATAAAACATAAAAGGGATTTTCATTTATTTCATAAGATTTTTATCTTCTAGTTTTACATCGGTTTCAGAACTAGATGAAGTAGAGCAATGTCTAAAATTGATTGGTTTATATCATCTCTATATATTTCTTTGACCACTAAATTCTCAATCTTAGAGATTGAGATTGGAGTTAGGGTCATAGCGTATATATAATGATTAATTCATTCATACATAGACTCAAATTATTTTTCTTTGTGTTCTTCATCAAGAAGTATATTGAACTGAGCTTTTTTTAGGATCACTGATGTTGTCTCTTTATCTTTTCTATCTTCTTTGGAGTCTAGGTGAATTTTGAAGTTCAATAGCTTTTTCATTTTGACAATTGGGTTTTCTTTCTCTCATCCTCGTCCTCAGCCTCGACCTCGAGTGTGAATTTGAGAATTACCACCCTTCACCTGTGTTGAAGAAGAATAATCTTTTTAATTATTTTCTTTTCTTTATCTTTTACTTTTGTATTCACTACTGTCTCTTTGGAGACTATTGTTTCTTTATTGGAGCATAATATGCAGCGTCTTCATGTACTCCAATTTCGTGGATTGAAAATGGTTGTAAATCTCCTGTGATATAACATTCTTTTCCTTTTTATAAATATTTTATGCATTGATTCAGTGAAGAAGGAAGCATTCTATGCTCATGAAGTCATGGTCTACCAAGTAAAGCATTAAAAGAGGTATTGGAATCGATGATATGGAATTTTGCCGTTGTCACCAAATTATCAATTTTCAAGAGAAACATTATTGCCCCTAAAGTTTTTTCTCCTCATTGGATAAATCCTCTTAACATCATTTTATCCTTTGTTAATTGGCAAGAGTCAATATCCAAATAGGCAAGGGTTGCACCAGGGTTAATAAGCACCCTTGAAAGTGTAGTGTCGTTTTGAGCAACACATCATTATTCACAGCAGGGGTAAAATGTAAGTCATACAAAGTCAACGACTCGAAGGATTTTCTCCCTTCGTCCGAGACAACTATCCTTGTGAAAGGTAAAGGAATGTGGGAACCAGATGATAGAAAAGGAACAGTAGTCCCTATATCTAGAAGTTCTCTAACCCTTTTTGGTTCTTTATTTTTCTTTTTCTTTCATTTCATGGAAGAATTTGTAATTTGTAAGTCTGTAAGGGTCTCCTCAGAAGATTTACCTTGAGCGGTGTTTTCCTTGTCTTTGCCATCAGAATAATTGTTAGGAATAAGTTTATCAACTGAAATCTTATTGACCAAACTTTTTTTAGGTTTCGTTAGATATTCTTTTAGGATAACTATATTCCCTTCTTTAAAATTGCGCTCCAACTATTCCTTGAAGACAAATCATTCTTCAATTTTATTTCCGAGCATTCTATGATAAGGACGATAAGTGGGATTGTCATTCATGTCAACTTCTCCTGGCCTTTTAGCTTCAGGTAATTTGAACTCTGGTACTTTCAACAGGCTACAAAATATTTTCCAAACAGCTTCTATCTTGAATGGATTTTCTTATTCATTCTTTCAATCATTTTGTTTTTATCTATCAGTAGTGTAATTGATTGTTTAAATCGTAATTGGGAAGATGGCTGTTGTGATGGTTGACTTATATTTTATTTCCGAGCATTCTATGATAAGGACGATAAGTGGGATTGTCATTCATGTCAACTTCTCCTGGCCTTTTAGCTTCAGGTAATTTGAACTCTGGTACTTTCAACAGGCTACAAAATATTTTCCAAACAGACTTCTATCTTGAATGGATTTTCTTATTCATTCTTTCAATCATTTTGTTTTTATCTATCAGTAGTGTAATTGATTGTTTAAATCGTAATTGGGAAGATGGCTGTTGTGATGGTTGACTTATATTTTGTTGTTGCTTCTTCTGCTCGGGTTGGACTTGCATCACTTGCATACCCTTTTTTGCAACATTTCTCAATTTCTTTTCAAATGTTTTGACAGGCTTTGTCTTTTCAGTCTTTTCCATTACACTCATCTGCTTTACTTCTTCCTGAAGATTAGCATCTTTACTGAGCAACTTTTCAAATATTTTTATTGTGAATCCCTTAAGCATGAATGCTATAGGACCATGAATGCTCTTAAGTAGAATTTCCACTGTGTGTTGTTCTCGGAGTTGTGGTTCACATTTCATGCTGAGATTTCTCAAGTGAAAAATGTAATCCACGAGACTTTCTCCTAGTTTATTTTTCTCTATCACCAGATCACTAACTGTTGTATGATGTTGGGCTATAGTGAATCATTGAATGAAGAGATTTTCAAGCTCCACAAAGGTTTTAATAGAATCATTATGAAGCTCTACATACCAATTGAAGGCAACTCCTGTGATGCTATTAACGAATTGACGAAACAGAAGAGCATCGCTTCCTCCCACATTGCAGCTACTCGCTCTAAATTGTGCAAGATGCTGACGATGGTTGCCAGTCCCATCAAACAATTTAAAGAGAGGTGTAACAAAGCCTTTGGGTTATCAGATAGAATCAAACTCCTCTGGATAGGGTCTACCCTTCGGAATTAATGATCTGGCCTTCACTCGAGCCATTATTTCTTTTATTTTCTGTTCTACCAATTATGTAGTTTCTTTTACTAGAATTTCACTTTGTGGGGAATCCTTTTTCTTTTGAGAGCTTTCTTCAACTTCTATTGGTTCTCTTCATTCTTCGAGAATGTGAATTTCCTCTGGCCTAACGATTTTAACAACATGCAATAAAGTCGTTTGTGGTGTATTTTGTAAACTTGCCATCATTTCTTCCATTTTTTGTTTGAGACATTTGATTTGCTCATCTCTTTGTCGGATAATCGTTCGTAATTCTTTGTACTATTTTCTTCACTTAATTCTTGTGCTGAGGAGGTAGACGATGTTTCTACCATATTCATTACAGTAAATTCCTCATTTGGGCTATCTGAAGAATCTTTTTTTCTTCATATAGAGAATTGTTTGATATCAGCTTTTAACTATTTTAATCTTTCCTCAAAGGACTTGATAGGACGTTCCTCACAGGTCTTTTTCTAAGAACTGTCTGCAGGAGTACTCAAAACATCAGAGATTCCTTCCGAAGATTTTTATTTCCATACATTATTTTGAGTATAGGACCAGATATTATAGGAAGTATATTATCGTGTTGTGAGTACGAACGATCTCTATTTTGTAACAGTTTGACAAAAGCTGTCATTTTAGCAGACGTTTCTTCTGCTTCTGATATTAATTTGTTATGTTTTGTCCTATCTTTTGAGACAGTTATATCTTTTACTCTTGGTCCCAAATGAAATTTCAGTAGTACCTGAGTATATTGACTTTACAATGAGAATTGTTGATCCATTTCTTGGTAAGTAGAATCTTCATATGCAAGAAGTTTTCATTTTTGTAGAGACTACACATCCCATTTTGTCTAAAAATTGAGAGATTGAACATCCATCTATCCATGCTAGTCTTTTGAACACAGAATATATAGTTTGGATTGATGGAGAACCCTCTGATTGGAACGTATTATCTTCGTGTTCGACAGGTATTGGATAAAATTGGTTTTCTTTTTAGAAGGAAGAGTTCCCAAAAATACTTTCCTCAAATTCAGATGTTTCAAAACCATCGTCTACATTCCATTTCTTTCTTTTTTTAAGAGAAAGAGTCTTATTTCTTCATTGGGAACGTGTCAACGGAATAGTTTTGTAATAAGATCCAACTTCATACACCGATGGTGACAGAAACTTTCTTTCTTACTCAGCGCAAATTTTCTTTTCTGTTTGGTCAATTTGTTCTTCCATTTCCTCAAAAGTGCATTGTTCTATAGGAATCTCTTGAGGTACGTCTTATGTAAAATAAAGGAAATCTTCGCAGGGTTCCAAATTAAGTCCCTCAAAGGGTTGTTCATCAGTTTGATATGGATTACTTAGTGCAAATTCAGTTTCATCAAATAATCCAAAGTCATTCTGGTAAAAGTAAGTGTCTTCATTAATTGGTGTATTTAGATCTTCAAATTAAGAAATGACTGAATCAGGAGATTTCGTTGCAACTTTTCTGAAAATTTAAGGAGAATAAAGTGTCATAGACTCATTTTATAAATTGAGAATTTAATGTATTATATTATTTTGTCTTGTCGTTATGGAATGTCAGGAATAACTTTTAAAAAGTTAGATTTGAAAAAGATGATCATGTCTATAATCGAACATCTTTAAAAAATGAGTAATTTAACGAGATATGAGGAGAATGAAGTTCCCTAATGGAGTCACCAAACTCTCCTGGTGACGTTCCGGGACTCGGCTCGTCACCGCCAATTCTCTCGTGTCGTGGTGTAATGTCGGAATGTATGTTGATATCATTTTTGAGGAGTCGCTACTCTATTTATCTATTATTTCACCCTAATCTTCAAGTAATCTTATTCTTTTTTATCATGTAAAAGATTCTTAGATATTAAGAAACTTGAAGAGGAAAGATAAGGGCTAATAAGATAGAAAACAGTAGAAAGAAAATGTCAATGGTGGTCCTTACAGAAACGATTCCATAATGCTTAATTTCAGAGACTTTTGTATAAGGAGGACCATATGGAAAATTTGATAACTAGAGATTTTAGATGTGATACCTATTCTGAGTTTTTACTTATCATATAGGAGCAAGCTCGTATAGTTAATTAAATCCTAAACAGTTGGGATTGTCTAAGAAAACTCTTGATTAACGTTAACACTCGTTCTTTGAGAAATTTTAAGATGAATGAAAGAAACTTCAATCTTTAATCCTAAGGGTAATATGTTTCTAAGTGTTACGTACTACCCTAAAGGTTTGGTTTTATTTTTTTATGTCATTTTTATTATTGTCATTTTGGATTTAATTTGTTTTGATGTCGTTTTAGTTTTATCATTATTTTAGTTTTGTTTTGTAACTTGTTGTCTTTTTGGTTTTGTTTTGTTTTTTTTTTTGGTGGCTATCCTAATAGTTTTAGTTTTGTGGCTATTCTTAAAGTTTTAGTTTTGTTTTATTGTTTTTCTGGTTTTTTTTATTTTAGTTTTGTTTTGATGTTATTGTTTTGTTTTAATGTTGTTTTGGTTTTATTTTGTTGTTTGTCCCGTCTTCAGAATGTTGTCCTGTAAAATAGAGTTAGAACATTCTAATAACATACAAAGTAAATCTAAAACAATACTTGTCTTCAACCTGTAAGAAAAACAGTGATAGAGTTATTCTTACAAATGAAATAATGTCAATTGTATTTCTTAAATTATTGTTTTAGTTGGTTAATTTTTATTTTTTAGACAACCCAGTCAGGAAGTCCAGGGCTCCACTGTCCCAGGGTCGTAAGATGTCTTGATCTACTTAGTCCGACACCTATCAATAACCAGGATTACATCGTCCAAGAAATCTTCGTAGATTAAGAATATTAGGGTTCAAGTTGCATTTCGTGATCTTTGTTAATTAATGTTTCATTTATGTTTTAATGTATTTTGTCAGTTTTTAAAGATTGAAATGTTTTAGGTTGTTTACGATTTATTAACCAGTTAATTTTTTTGTATCTTTTGTCATTTATTTTGTTTATGATTCCATAATTTGCGGTTTGATTTGGTGTAAAATTTGATCTAAGTTAGACTTTATGATTTTAGATTCAATGTCGTTTGGATCTAAAGTCATTTCATTAAGCCTAATTATATTTAAAATTGGGTAAAGTCTTAGATTTAGTGGCATTTAAATCTAAAGAAGTTTGGATTAAGTCTAATATGAATTAGACTAAAAGATAAAATCTAATATGAATTAGAATTTAGGATTTTAGATTTAATGACATTTGAATTTGGAAATATTTGGGTTAAGTCTAATATATATTAGAATTAAAGTTGGGCAAAATCTAACATAAGTTAGACTTTAGGACTTTAGATTCGATGTATTTTGAATCTAAAGGTATTAAGTATAATGTAGATTATACTTAAATTGAGTAAAGTCCAACATGAGTTAAATTTTAGGATTTTAGATTCGATGTCTTTTGAATATGAAGTCATTTGATTAAGCCTAATAAGACTTAAATTTGAGAAAAGTGTTAGATTCGGTGTCTTTTGAATCTAAAGATGTTCAGATTAAGTCTAACATGAATTAGACTTAAAGATAAAATATAATATGAATTAGATTTTAGGATTTTAGAATCTATGTCATTTGAATGTGAAAATATTTGGGTTAAGTCTAATATACATTAGACTTAAAGGTGGGTAAAATCTAATGTAAGTTTGACTTTAGGACTTTAGATTCGATGTCTTATAAATCTAAAGGTATTAAGTTTAATGTAGATTAGACTTAAACTGAGTAAAATCTAACATGAGTTAGATTTTAGGATTTTAGATTTGATGTCTTTTGAATCTGAATGTTAAGTTTAATGTTGATTAGACTTAAAATTAAGTTAAACCTAACATAAGTTAGATTTTAGGATTTTAGATTCAATGTCTTTTGAATCTAAAGTCATTTGATTAAGCATAATTAGACTTAAAATTGGGTAAAGTATTAGATTCAGTGTTGATCGAATCTGAAGGATTTTTTTAATTAAGTCTAAGTTAGACTTAATGTTTGAGTTCGGAGTTATGACTGCCTTAATTTAAGTTTATCCTAAATTTTAGGTCAACTTAAGTTTAACCCAAAATTTGAATGATTTAGATTCAATTTAGATTGAACCTAAGGTTTGGTCAATTTAAGTTTAATTTGAGTTGAACTTAAGTCTAAAATTGGCTTAGGTTGAACCTACAGCTTGATGGGTTTAGGTTCATTGTAGGTTGAGCCTAAAGTTTGGTTGAGTTAGGTTCAAGTTTTATTTTGATCATAAAGTTTTGGTTAGGTTTAACTTGGGTTGAACCTAAAGTTTGATTAAGTTAGGTTCAATGTTGGTTGAACCTAGAGGGATTGGTTAACTTGGGTTCAAGTGAGGTTGAATCTAAGTTCGGTTTGATTTAGGTTCAATATAGGTTAAACCTAAGGTTAGGTTACCTTTGGTTCAAGTTAGGTTGAATCTAAGTTAGTAATTGATTTAGGTTAAATATGGATTGAACCTAAGGTTTAGTTAACTTGGATACAAGTTAGGTTGAACCTAAGTTAGAAGTTGATTTAGGTTCAATATGGGTTGAACCTAAGGTTAATTTAACTTTGGGTTCAGGTTTGGTTAAACCAAAGTTAAAAGTTAATTCCAGTTCAATTTGGATTGAACCTAAGGTTTTCTTAACTTGGGTTTAGGTTAAGTTGAACCTAAGTTAGAAGTTAATTTCGGTTCAATATGATTTGAACCTAAGTTTAGATTAACTTGAGTTCAAGTTAGGTTGAACCTAAGTTAGAAGTTGATTCAGGTTCAATATAAAGTTTAAGTTTAATTAAACTTAATTTAGGTGATGTTTAATTGATTAATTAAACCTAATTAGGGTTAGGTCTAATTAGGGTTGAGGGTTGATTAAACCTAACTTAGGTAAGGTTTAATTGATTAATTTGACTTAATTAGGGTTAGGTCTAATTAAGGTATAAAGGTAAGTTAAATCTAATTTAGGTAAGGTTTAATTGATTAATTAGGCCTAATTAGGGTTAGGTCTAATTAGGGTTTAAGGTTAATTAATTGATGTCTTAGACCTAAAGAGGGTTTATGGTGTTAAACCTAATGCAATTAAGTTTATTATGATTAATTAGATCTAATTAAGGTTTGAGTTGAATCTATTAGATTTAAAATTGATTTAGTCCATTGTGGAATGGGTTAAGTATGATAATTTAAGGTGAGGATTTGAAATTCAAAAGATTTGAGGGCTTTAAATACAAATTTATAATTTTAACCCTAAAAGCTAAAAAGTCATTTTATATTTTCAAAAGGCTAAAATTTTTCATTTTAAGGTTTAAGTATGTCACCATAAATTTCTTGGCTAATTTCCAATTTTAATCTCATATTTCTAATTTTTATAATTATTTTCAAAAACAATTACAAAGTTTTATGGAAAATAGATAAGTTTGATTATGAGATTCTCAACACCTGAAAAAAATCACAGAATGTTCCTAAGGATGATAGCATCATTTTGTGAAAGTTTCATAATTTTTAGATTTATAATTAATTTTCAAAAATTAGATTACTCCAAAGAGTAATTAATTAATTAAAAAATTAAGTATGAATCATTAAATCAAGATTTTGGTTTCATAATTTTCTCCTCATCACCCTGAGTCTAAGGGTATTTTTTTCATATTTTTGTGATTTTTAGATATCAAGATATATAATTTTGAAGTTATTAAGGTTTCTTCTATTTTAATTAAAATAATAACTTAACCAGATTAAACCTCAGGGCGAAGCTTATCCTTGTACGCATCGAAACGCATTTGATCCGCTGTGAGGTCCATCACAGCAGATCAGCTTAGATTAAATCAGAGCCATCCGTTTCAAAACACGGAAACAAACGACATTCGTGCATCTCCTTCGACCAGCTTAACCCGTGAGCCATCCATTTAAAAACCTTAAGATCTCAGTGAGTTCTTAATAAATTTTCATAATTTTTGGGATTAAAGCTTCATCTGAAGAAATGAACACATCTATAAGGTGATGGTTGAGTTGTGAAATGCTTCATTTCACAAATGACTAGACCCGAGCAAGATTTAAGTCAACTGAACCATACCTTGGCCTGAGTTGATGAAAGCTTGATTGGAATGGTTCTGAAGCTTTGCTTTGGAATCACTAAAGCTTGCCCCTAACTCAAATTAAGGTGAAACGAGGTCTAGGTATGAGTTCACTCAAGAGGGGTCACGATTTTGAAAGGAAATACTGAAAGGTAGGTTAGAGCCTATGGGGAAGGCCAATTTTGATTGGGCTTGTCTTTGTAGGTGTTTGTGATGGTTTTAGGATGATCAATTTGAAGTATAGAGAGGTTTCATACCAACCCAAAAATATGTCCTACTTTTAGGGCACCAAATTGGGAGAGATGAGTGGGTTTTAGAGCTCAATTTTGCATGGGATTAACTCCTTAGAGGATGGTATTGGATGGTTCAAGGCATATGAGTTGTAGGTTGGTCTCTTCTTTTGGGATCTTCTCAAGCTAATCTATGTTTAGACTTGGGGAAGCCATGGGTGAGCCTAGGTTTGTTTAGATTCATTTGGGGAGGTGCTAACATCCCAATGATGTCTTATGGATGATATTTCAACTGAAAGATAAACTCAATTTACCCTTCCAAAGTTAACCAATATTTGACCCAACTGAAGGCTTGGTTCAAATTTTGGCTTCCCATCATTGCCTAACCTAGGAGTAGACATGGCTTGATGAATCTTGCTGAATTCACCTTCCCCATATGGGTTTCATCAACCCCTTGATAAGGTTTGAAGAGGGTGACATATAATCCCCCCACCCCCTCTTCCTCATTTTCCATAAAGTGATATGTTGAAGCCATCATGATGAAAATGATGGTTTGGATAAGTTTTTCTTTGATTGGATGAGAAGAGAGGTGAATGGTGACTCACCCACATCATCCTTCAAAGATAGGATGAATGAATGACACCATTTTTATTCATTTAAAATGGTGTCATGATGAGCCCTAACTTTGGTTAACCATGGTAACCCATGGGTTTGTTGTAGGATTAATCATGACAAGATGGAGCTTAATGGATCTCCTAGGTCATGGGTGACCCATTGATATCTTCATATGGGTTGAATTTAAATTTGAAAGTCATTTATATGTTTTATGATGTCATGTATGATGTCAAATTTTTAATTTTAATTTAGGGTTATTCACTTATAATTTTGTTTTGAATTAATTATGTAATTAATTACAAATGTAGGAAATTATAATATTAACCCATAAATTGGTCTAAATGATTTTGGGTGTTTAATATTTGACTAATTTTGTCAATTTAGTTCAAAATTGAGTATTTTGACCAAAGTTGTCCAAGGTTGACTAGGGTTGACTATAGTTGACTCGGGTTAACCAATTCAAGTCTAAGGTTGACCAATGTGACTTACCTTACCTTATCATGGTTAGATTAGTCATGGGGTTCATTGGGTTTGGTGGTATGGCATGGTTTGGTCATGTTGACCAATCTTGACTGATTTTGGTATTTGGGTTGACCTGATGGTCATGTGGTGGTCATTGGGTCATAGATTGACCATTTTGACCAAATTTGACCATCTGGTCATTAGGTTGACCTTTGAGTCAATGTGGTGGTCATTGGGTCATGGATTAACCATTTTGACCAAATTTGACCATTAAGGTCATTAGGTTGACCTTTGGTTCAATGTAATGGTCATTAGGTCATGGATTAGCTATTTTGACCAAATTTGATAATTTAGGTCATTGGGTTAACCTTTAGGTCAACGTAGTTGTCATTGGGTCATGAATTGACCATTTTAACCAAGTTTGACATTTTAGGTCATTGGGTTGACTTTGGGGTCAATATGGTTGTCATTAGGTCATGGATTGAGAATTTTGACCAAATTTGACCATTTAGGTCATTGGGTTGACCTTAGGGTCAATGTTGTGTTCATTGGGTCATGGATTGAGCATTTTGACAAAATTTGACAATTTTGGTCATTGGGTTGACTAGTGTGGTCTATGTGGTGATCATTGGTCATGGACTAACCATTTTTACCAAATTTGATCATTTAGATCATTGGGTTGACCTTTGGGTCAATGTGGTGGTCATTGGGTCAATATTGACCATTTCGATCAAATTTGACCATTTAGGTCATTGGGTTGACCGGTGTGGTCAATGTGGTGGTCATTGGGTCATGGATTGACCATTTTGACCAAATTTGACTATTTAGGTCATTGGGTTGACCTTTGGGTCAATGTGGTGGTCATTGGGTCATGAATTGATCATTTTGACCAAATTTAATCATTTAGGTCATTGGGTTAACCAGTGTGGTCAATAGGGTTCTAAATTAGAGTTTATTGTCATCCATATGGTCGTTTTAAGATGTCATAAAGATTTGGGTTAAAAGGGCTTCATTAGGGTTTTACCCCATATTTTAGAGTTTAGTGACCCTTGATAAGATTTTGGAGCTCCATATTGATAGACTTCCTTTCTCAAAATGATTCTCACAAAAGTGAGTTCAACACATACATTAATTTTTTTCTCACATTTATATAAATAACATTCCAATATTTAATGCCACAACAAGAATAACACTATTATCATTATTTAAAAGTAAAATACACCATGTCATGCATTGATTCAAAGCAACGGTGCTATGGATATAAATATGAAAGATTAAATGTGAGATATGTAAATACATTAGAATTGTGTCCTACACATGTAAATTTCTCTTAAAATTATGTTTTTAAATAGAGGAAGACATAAGAGTGAAGCCCTAAGCATGTAGCGATTATAGAAATAATGAAAAACATACAAAATGTAATAAAAAATTTGAATTTCTCAAGAACACGTAGTCTAAAAATGCAAAAAAAAACTAACAGTTCAAATTAAATAAAATCTCAGATGAAGGATTGAATCGAGATTACCTTCTGTTTCACTCTAACAAATTGAGAAATTTGTATCGAGCAAACGCAGGTTTAAGAGCTCAAATGCATGTGGGAGATAGAAAAGAAAATTTTCAACTTTGTTTCAGTAATATTAAGCTTTTTTGAAGGCTTACTAAGCATGTTAGTTATTCATAAATTAATAACTAGTAATTTATGGTTTAACCATCAGTTATTATCAAAGTGTCTTTGGCCTGTAACCAACAAAAATTGCGTGCTAAATTTTTGATAAAATGAGTCTGTTGGTTTATTATTCTATATGAACTAACATGCTGGACCGTTGGTTTAGCCTTTAGTAATTATAAGAAATTTTTTTCACTAAGAAGCTACAGCTTATTCTGTGGGGAAGTCGTCAGAAGAGATGCTATTAATGTCCCATCACTAAGTTGTCAGAAATCAATTCAGACTTCTCGACAAAATAAAGGATGTCAGTTTTAGCTTTATTTTCTGTAGTAACTCCCCCCCCCCCCCCCCCCCCCCCCCCCCCCCCCCCCGCCCCCGCCCCCCGGCTGAGGCCATTGTGCTGCAACACTATAGTTGTGATGCCTAGGCACTATTATCGAAGCTACGACATTCTAGAGATGGCGTTGGGCGCAATGATATCAAGTTTCTAGTATTTTGGGTTGGCTTCAATAACATTGCGGCTCGGCAGCAATAGCATCAAGGCGCCGAATTGACCACCTAGGCTTTTGCTTCTCTAGTATAGACTCATTCTCATGTCTTAAAATAACGATGTGGCATTTTACCTATGGCTCTATGGTGTTTGATCCAAGTGCCTAGACACTAGGTGGATGTGCTAGGCTTTATGTTCTCAAGTATTTGTATGATCTCTTGTGCAGACTTGGCATCGAGGGGCTATGACCAACTCTTAGTCGCTCTTGTAAAATTTTGTCAAAATATTGCCAAGTTTCTCTTAAGTGGCTTTTCCGAACAAAATGACATAATACTATTGTGAATAATGAAATAAATATGAAATAAAGGTAGGTATATAATGCATATTCTTTTGTATTTGTTTCACTCAACCCACCATTTGAGACATTTTTAGAGACTTGAATAGAAGCTTTGCTCCCTCAAATACAATGCACTCAACACCAAAAACCTTAATGGCTACCTTTCTCAATTAAAGCTATAGCTACTCCTTTGATGAAGGCCACTTCATACAAATAAGAGATTTCTGCTCGACAAACTTCCCTGTAAGCTTATCATTGATTGTTCAACCTAGAATAAAGTAGAATTAAAAGAAGAAGAGCCAAATATTAATTAAATATGACAAGCGCATAAAATTCAATATAAATACAAATATTCTGAAACCAATTTACAAACCTCACAACTATATCTTCAACAGCAATGTGTAAACATGTGTCCAAATTCATGCATTTTACTATACAAATATTGTAAATTAATCCATATAACTAAGTTCATCAGGATTAATCACTTTTATTAATAATTTTATTCTAATATTATTCTATGTTTTTTTTACATATGACGAGATTCAAGAAATTGTTGTATAATCATATAGAACTTAGTCAATTTAATCATGTCATTTTGGGGCCCTAAGTAAAGTTCAGAAAAATTATTGATTAAGAAGCATCTCAAATTGCTTAAAACCATAAGATGCCCAAAATAGTAATTTAGGCAAACTCATATGATTTATCTCTAACTTGTATCTTTTATTTTATTATTATTCATTCCCATGAATTGTTTGCATGTGAAATTGGTGGTATAATTTCTTTAAAGTATGAGCTATTAATCTCAAATCTGTAGCCATGACATCGCTTTTAGCTCATGAACCACACATGCCATGACATCGCTTTTAACTCATGAGCCACGGGCTATTTCATGCTATGCTTGACAAAAATATTAAAAAATAATTAAGACTAATTTAACTTTTTAAACTTAACTGACTTGACTCAATAATATTAAATTCTAATCAAAACAATGAGCCCGAGTACTCAACTCTAAATTCATTTTGAGTTTAAGACGTCGCCCTCAAAACTATTGTGTATATATAAGCACATTGACATACATAACAACCAATTCCTATTTGTTTACATAGCTAACTACTAAACCTTATTTTTTACATTTATTACACCCATTTCTTTCATATCACAGGAAAAAAAATATCAACATTTTTAACATTAAAAAAAGTGAAATACACCTTTCACACATTGGTAATGCGGCATGTACGTAACAATTGAAATATATGAGTCAATTATGCAAACACATAAGAACTGTGTGATATGTGTGTAAATCGTCCATATGTATATAACTTATTGGCCCATTAAATTAGTAAGTTACAGTATAAAAGATATTTAAGGTTAAAATTCATTCTTTCATTTTATATTCACAAAAGTGATGGGCTAACAGCATTCATTTAAAGCTATATTTTATAAAGATGATATAATCATACATTCATTTAAATAAATACAAATAATTTTCTCAAAATAAAAATATACTTAATCAAACATGCCATTCCCCTCTCTTTCATCCGCCTCCATCATACATCAACGCAAACCCTCAAATTTCATTTCCATAAAGAAAATTAACCCTAAACTTTATTGTAAATCAAATCAATAATAGCCAAAACCAAGCAAATAACCAAATCCCAAACGTAAGAAAACTCAACCAAACAACGAATCAAACAAACGCAGAAATGCAGCATCAGTAAACCTCAGAAACCCCGTCGGGGACTGAAAACAGGCGGTGGCGCTAGCGGCATCGGCGGCGGCGGTGACGCTACAACGGCCGCCGCCTCCTATGACTTATAATAGGAAAACACACTATAAATTGTCTGAATAAACGAAAGCACGAGCAGGAAAATGGCAGCCGCAAGCGAAAGAAACGTCCATGGGCTGCTCAAATAAGTATGCATCAAATTAACCCGCCACCATTTCCAGCTGTTCAACCTCATCTGGAAACAATTATTAACCCGCCGCATCACGGGTTCGAGGCTATTATCCGGATCTAGCGTGACGTCCTTTGAGATCGAATTGAACAGCTTCGCCACGGCCTCATCGCTTTCCAGTGCGTTAAGTATGATTCCTTTGGATTGAAGAAGGCTAACATCCTTGGCCGACTTAATTATGTAGTCCATGAAGAAGACGTAGGAGGTGATTTCGTTGCCGGCGCCGACGTGGAGGCGTTCGAAGGCCATGAGGTTGAGATAGGCGTATTGTGTGGCGGCATCGACGATGATGGCGGGGAGGCTGAGGACGCCGTGGTGGAAGCGGATGTCGAGGAGGCTTGTGGTGTGGCTCCTTCGGATGTGGATCCCGGCTTCGTAGAGCTCGATGGCGGAGCGGAAGATGCCGGCGGGGGAGGAGTCGGTGGAGCGGAATCGGGGTGGTAGGTCGGATGGAGTGGAAGGGCTATCGAGGAGGCTGCGGCGGTAGAGGTCGAGAGGATGGAGGCCGAGACTGATGCCGGGGTTTGGAGCTGTGGATTCTGGAGAGTAGAGCTTTAATACCAGTCGGTTTATTTGATTTGGATTCTGGAAGAAAAATGCACAATGTATTTGACCCATCCCCCCCCCACAAAAAAAAAAAAACAAAACAAAACAAAAAAAGCAAGCATTTACCTACATACAATTAGTCTATTATTCACAAATTTAGTGTCTAAAATATTTTATTTATATGCAAAATTTTTAATATTTAAGTTCACATTAAAAAAACACCACTCTTTCTTAATTTTATAAAAATGAAATACACCATTTCCTGCATATGATTGTAATACCAAATTATTATAAATATAAAATTTGAATTATATAGTATTAATGAAGAGAATTTTCTCGCATAAATAAGAGTAACTTCACTCAAATATATAAAATAAAAAATGAGTCGAAATATAAGTAGTTAATCCATCTATATATATATATATATATTATTTCAAAGGATGGCCCCATGCTATGATATGAGTCTTTAATCAATCTTATAAGCGTGATTACTTATTCTCGTGCTGCAGGCAGATGCACTTAGTCGGGCCCAAACCCGTGGCTCCCAGGACCTCACGACTGACAATGTTGCTGCTAATCAAAGAGCCATGACGAGCGGCGTGTGTGTGTGTGTGTGTGTGTGTGTGTGTGTGTGTGTGTGTGTGTGTGTGTGTGTGTGTGTGTGTGTGTGTGTGTAATATTATTGTTCATGGAATTGTTAAAGTAGTTAATCGTGTTTTGTTATTTAAACTTTCACTCAAAAACGAACCAAAACTTAAAAAATATGGGTGATGAGATTAAAATTTAAAGTGATGAATTATATAATGCACGACAAGAAAACAATTTTAAGATTTTTCATGGACTAAAAGACAAGTAGGAAATTTGCAAGTTCGCTTCTGGTAACCATACCAACCATTCAATAGGATGGCCCTACCTGATCTAACAACCACCCAGCCGACCTAATTCCACCCGGCCACTTTTTTCACCCTGCCTAATTCCACCTGGTATAATTCCACTAGGTCTACAAAGCACTTAGCCTACTTTCACTCAACCACTTTTCAGCTGGCCGTCAACCAAAATCCAGATCGGGCGATCAACTAGGTATCAAGCAGTATTCACCTACACAAAAGACTAAAATAATATTTACTACCCACCTTAAAGCAAGGTAATTTTGTATTATCATTTTCCATATTTTTCTCTTTCTATAAATAGGATAACCTATAACATATAAAATGACCATCTCCTGGGCACTCATCTCTCCAACCCACATGTAGAGAGAACTCCTACATTCCCCTTTTTTGTAATCCCTAAGTTCAGTGGAGTAAAAGGGGTAAAAGGAGCCAAAGAGCCCATGAACGCTCCTTCTCGCCCTCCACGAGACAACAAATCTCTCTCTTTCTTCTTTTCTTCCCTCATTTTTGACGCTCTATCTTGAGTATGATCTACAGGACGACATGATCTAGAAGACAAGTCTGATTTCAACATTTAAGTTTAATGCTTTCCTATCCTTATAAATTTTTGAAATTATTATCAATAATATTATTAAATTAAAAATATAGTTAATATCAAATTATTATTATATATTTAAATTTAGGGGCATAGTTTTATATTTTAAGAAAATTTTGATTAAATCAAAAAGCCATAAATTTACTTTTCTATGATCCAAAAACAAAAACACAAACTTGAGCTTTGAGATTGTGTATACCGCGGGTTTGCCGGCCTCCACCGACGCCAACTTCTCCAGCGCCAGCAACGGCAACTGGTTCTCAACAATAAGCATATCCCTCTTAATATAAGGCAGAGTATGCTGCTTCCCATGGTCGCTAAATATAGGATCATCACTAGCATAATCCCCGAACCGGTCGACATTAAGCCGCAGAATCTCCAGCATAAAACACCCATCCACCACCATCAAACGGAGAAATTCTTCATCTCCACCAGCCCCCTTCCACCTTTCCTCAAGCCCCTGATACGAGCTCTGCAGTTTCCCGACGATCTCCTCAATCCCCGCCACGAAGTCCTCCAATGGCTTCTTGGCTCGGCGCAAAAGGTGGAGGAGGACGCGGTGCTTGTGCTCTTCCATGCTAGCCAGTTCGGGGTCGCCGTGGTGGTAAGGGCCGAAGGAGACGATCTGAGGACGGTAGGCTTTGGGGTTTAAGTCTTTGATGGAGGAGGGGACGCGGTAAATGGAGTGTTTTTGCCATAGGTCGAGCTTTTTGGATGGGTTGTTGACTTCTTTTTGGATGGCGGTTACCCAGCTCCGGTCGAAGGAGCTGCCGGTCGCCATTTTGGACTCATGAGCTGAGCAAATTGTTCAGATATCGTATTGGGCTCTGTATATTGTACCAAGAATTTATATGGGATTTTAAACCGCAGCTTTAATTGAGTGAGGAGTGTGGAGTGAAGAGAGGTATTTCTCCATTTCTGGGGAATCGGTAAGGTGGAGGGTCCATTTTATTTTAGAGGAGAAATCACGAGGACGAAGCTTTGAGCTGAAGTATTGCAAATATTCTGAGGGGTCAGTTCTTTTCTGTTGTTATCCTAACCTGCTGCTTTTTCTCTTTTTCTCTTTTGGCTTATGAGAGACGTTAAACAGAGGTGATAATTAAAATAAAATTTAATTTTTAAAATATTTTTTAAAACTGACTCTTACTTAAAGAGAAGTTTCTTGTCAACTTCATCATATGTTTTACACAATTCATCCAAAAAGTCTTATGATTATGTAGATAGATAGATATCTATATATAAATTTCATAGGTTACGCCACCGCCAACAATTTCGGAGGAAAATAGGAAAAATCTATGAACAAAATACATGAATATAGTATTTTATTTTTTAATTTATTGATGTTATTTTCACTTGATGTCAAGATGATCGAGCAAAAGCTATCACTGTTACACTTATGAATCCATCATGAAAATCCTAACTGCATTCTCAAACTACTTAATTTGGGTAAGACAATCCAAATGTGCCATTCGTCCCAACCAGTTAATGATTAGTGATTGCATCCAATAACACATTGTTGTTGAACATGTTGCTCAATACATGAATTACAAAAAAAATTAGGAGTTAATTTCATTTAATTTTGGAACAAGAAATAACCCTTATTAAATTTTGGATTTTAATGAATTTATTACAATTAAGTTTGGTTGCATGTTAGACATTAGAGTAAAGCATATAGCCATATGTCAAAACATCATCACTATTCAATTCACAATACACGTGAACAATTATGATGAGTGGATATGGACATAGGGATACAGACACGATATGACACAAACATATGACCCTTCTATTATTTAAAATAAAGGACACATATATATTTGGACAGAACATTAGAATATATATAAATTATAAAAATTATATAAGTATAAATAAATAAAACATTAATAATAATAATAATAATAATAACAACAACATATAATATGAAATTTAATAATTTTAACTTTCAAGTGAAGGGCTCTATGAATATTATTTGGTTTATGATATAGAAAAAGTAAGTACTAATTATCATGTATTACATCAAGATTAAAAACCTTTTACTCAAATATTCACTAAAAGGAATAAAAAAGTTTTTCATTGTCATGCATCCCTACTCCACATCTACTAGCATAATCATTAAATATCTTATCTTCCAACTTTGACTCATCAATTGAAATGTTTGCAATATATTTTATATCATCAAGGGATTTGAAATCCATCACTTGCAATATCTTGTTTCATCCACCATGCAATTTTGAAGCCTCAATTTTTAAATTAAAAAAATTGAAGTTGTTTAGAACTTTAACATAACTATATATATGATTATAAAAAATTTTAGAAAATTTAAATTATTAATTTAGGACATACATGTCGGATACATTTGTCCTTTTTTTAAATATTATTTAATTCATACACTTTTCTATTGTGTTTAACATGTGTTAGAGGTGTTTCCATATTTGATGCGAGGTTGACACTACATGACTCCTTAATTAGGAGTGTACATGGATCATAGATGAACAAATTTTATCAGATTATTATTCCTAAGTAAATATTATCATAAGGGTCATACTTTTGTTTGAGCACATTCTTAATAATTTGTTAAAGGGTTTTAAAATTTCAAAAATCCATATTCTTAAAAAGAAACGAGACAAATTAAATGGTTAAGACAATTTACAAGCTCATGTGATTTATGAGTGTAAATCCAAGTATTTGACATATGAGAATAAACTATAATACTGGAGCATATATTTAAGTAATGAATACTTAAATATGTTAATTAAGATATATTTTTATGTTATTTTGGTCATTAAATAACTTTAAAAGCTTTGGTTAATTTTTATGACTTGGTTATAAGCTCAATATACAAATTGCCTTTACCAAATAATAAAAAACAGATAAACTTTAACTACTATGAAATTTTCATAATTTTATATAAATATAAGTATGAAATTATAGAATAATGATACAATTATAATTCATTAAGAAACGTGTATGTACAAACATAAATTTATTTTTAGAGCAGGTTAAACCATTTTCAGCAGAGCGGCATGGGCATGATAACCTATTTTATGAATATTTTTCCATAATTTTCTGGGCTCCGAATCTCAAGATTTAAAAGGTTGTGCATAAACTTTTCCAATGAAATCAAACAATTTGGATATTGCAAATTGCAAATATATCATGACACTTATTTATGCTAAAGCTTCATTTGATTTGGTTTTTCTCCAAAGTATGATGGAATATAGAGAATTAGGGGAAAAAGCGAGGGAAAGCGAAAACAAAAGTGAGATTTGGAGGTCTCAGCTCAATTTTTTTTTCCAATGGGTTAGTTAGGAAATTTGTCCGACTCAAGATAGATAATCATTATTCTACATCTAATTTCAATAATTTTCTTTTTTTTTTCCCTGTACTTTTAATTGACCAAATTTTGCAAAATTGTGATATCTCTATAATTTTGAAAATTTCACCATGTAACTTTTAATATATTGTTGTCATCGTTATTCTTCACATTTTGACAGAATCAAATTGAAATTTTCATTAAATATTTCTTTTATTCGAGGTGAAAGTTTTAATTTATAAAAATATAGTTAAGATTATATATTATAAAATATTGGCACAACGATGACCACATGCAAGTTTAATGTGTAATTTCTATTTTGATGGGGATATTGTTTGATCATGTTGTTGTATACTGTGAATTTTATCATTTTGTTTTACATTCAAGCATTATTTATACAATGTGATGTTCAATAGGTTATAGCTTGTTAAATATGTTACAATATTATAATATATGTGTACGTAAGAAAAGTTGATTATTACGATTAAAGACAGCGGATATATGATACCCTGCACAGAAAGATTGGTCGTGGGATTTCCTTTATCTGAGTTAATGTTGTAAACCTGATATATATTGAGAATTCTAAAAGTGAATATGATATGTTATGAATATCGACGAGCTAGTGGCTTTTACTCCCGTGTAGTATGTCACTTAAGTGATTGTTCTGATAATTTTTATTGACATGATATCATATTGTATTTATTTAACTATAATTGTTAGAAGAAAAACACCACATAAGATTAGTTAGAGCACATAACTTGCATGTTATGTTTGATTCAAATTATACTTGATAATATGAACTTTATACACTATTACTACAAGGATTTGACATGTTGATGTGATTTATATGTCTTATAGTAAATATATACATGTTTAGTGACCTAACTTACTTGTTTAGCATACAAGAGATTATTATGATGTAATCATGCCTATTGTTCTATTTCCGTGCATTGAATTCAGTTGTAGGTTTCGTGTAACATGTTCAGTTGTTCACTCACTCTTATTGCCTTGACATATTTTGATATCAGGGTAAGACTCCAGTTAAGTGAGTTGATATTACTTACTAATAGAGGTATGTTATATATATATGTATATATATATATATATATATATATATATATATATATATATATATATATATATATATATATATATATATATATATATATATATATATATATATATATATATACAATGAGCATGGCGGTTGGTTCCTGTGCTCTGCTAGGGTTCCCCCCCTAGATGGCATCTCCGACGTTTTGCCTGAGTGTTTGCTTGCATTATGTCTGGAAGTGGAGGTGTTGTATGTCGGTGGCTCTCTTAGAAGGTGTTTTCCAGGTTTTGGCTCTTCCCGTGCTTTTGGTTTTCAAATTTTGGAGGGTGTTGTGTTACTGTTCCATTGCCTTCTTTGGTCTGCTTCTTTTGTTGAGTTGTCATGGGTTCTGAGTTGACAAAGGCTGACCAAAAATTTGTTGGAAGAGGCTCATATGTTGAGGTTATTGGTCGCACAGAAGGGGGTTCTTCTCTGAGAGATAAACTTGTTTTTCCATAGCTTTACATTGATGCTATGGAAGGTGACAACAAGAAAATATATTGCGAAATTTATACCAATTTCATATGAAATTACATTTTAAAGAAAGGTATTTTTTGTGTTTTATTGCAGGAATTAAGATTTATAAGTGCTGAGAGCAAAAAGAGAAAAAAGGCGCGAATCTGGAGCAAAAAGGACAAAAATTGATGAAAATTGAACTGTCCCGCCTACGGCGAGATTTAAGCCGCCGACGGCGAGATTTTCCCGAAAGTTTTTAATATATTATAATAGAGCCCGCCGACGGCGAGATCGAGCCCGCCGACAGCGAGCCTGAACGGTTAGCCTTGCTTCTAGAAGCCCGTCGACGGTGAGACAGTTGATTCAAGATAAATTCAATGAATCTGGACGTGTTTTGAAGAGGTGCTTAAGCAACCTTTGGAAATATGACTCCTTCTATATATAGAAACAATTTTTGTGTCAAAAGGAGTAGTGAAGTCGTCATTAAGAGCCAGTTGGTGTTAATTGAGTACTTTCTTTTATAGTAAGAGTTAGTGTATAGTGTCTTGGTGAGTTATAAGTGTGTTGTACAAGAAGGAAGAGTTAGAGGAACTTGAGGAATCTGCTTGGGGAGAAGAATTGAGATAAGTATATTTGTTTATTGTTTTATAACTTTAAATGAAATCCAACATCTTTGTTATTATTCCCATGCATTCTGAGTAGTTTTCTTTGTCTTTCTCCTTGTTGTTGAGGTTTTGTGAAATGAAGAATTAAAAGAGTTGTGCCTAATAATATTAAATAGAGATTGTGATAATCTTTTACTTAAATTTTAATTTACTTTCAATTTGGCCAATTGAATTGTTAACATATGTTGAATTATCAACTATAGTAAAGTTTACATCCAAGATTCAGGGAATTCAAATGCCTTGAAAGGAGGGTGCAAATAAATAGGGAAATATTAATTATTTGGCGAAGAATCGAATATTTTAGTGTAACAGACTAAAATCTTCAATTCGGTACTATTGTTTGGGAGCTAAAGTGTAGATGTTAGCCCTCAAGTGAGGGGAACGTGGGAGCTCTGAAGTGACAGCCAGTATCCTCACAGCCTAGCCACAGATTCAATAACCAAACATAAGTATTAGCCAATGTTCTTTGCACTTGGACCAAAGGGTAAAGAAAAAGAATGCTCATATTTGACACGATATAATTCTAAACTCAATTAATTATTCATTCACTCAATCCTCTTAACAAGGAGAAATATACTTTTCTAAATTGACTTATATATTCTACCTTTAAGTATTAGTTTTAAGTTTAAGCGTTCTTTATATTTCGTATACTATACTAAATTAGATTAGTGATCAACTTTTACTAAAAATTAGTCTTTAAATCTGTAACTTCCCTGTGTGATCGATATCTAAGACTCCAATAGAGCCCTTTATTACTTGAATGATACGTATACTTGCGTTGATTAAAGGGGAGGGAGTACAATTGCTACTTTACTTTGAAAAACATATATAACTTTATTAAGCTTAACTATTATATACATCCTTATATTTTTACCCTACTCTCCCCCTAGGCTGAATTCTTATATATTTGCAGAACGGTCGGTCAAGTTTTGGCGCCGTTGCCGGAGAAACAAAGTAATTATTAATGTAATTACTAAAATAATTATTAAAGATAATTACTAGAGTAACGGACTATATTTTATTATTATTTTAGTGGTGTATGCGTAAATTTTGAACCGAAAGTTTAATACCTTACGATTTAGAATTAGAGCGCACTATTAAAAGAATTAGAAAACAGAAAAGAGAAATCATAAAATTAAATCAAATGGCAAATAATCCTGAAATTGAAAATATAAACCAACCAAGACCTTTGAAAGATTACGCTAACCCTACATTAGATTAAATTCACTTAACTATCCAAAATCCTGATGTAGCGGCAAACTCATTCGAGCTTAAACCTGCAATTATCCAAATGGTACAGAATAATCAATTTAGTGGTTCACCAAATGAAGATCCTAATTTACATCTTGTGAGTTTTTTAGAGCTATGTGCTACTTTTAGATATGACGGAGTATCTAATGACGCCGTTAGACTTAAAGCTATTTCCTTTTTCTTTAAGGGATAAGGCTAAGATGTGGTTAAATTCATTAGCACCTGGATCAATTAAAACTTTGGGAGAATTATCACAAAAATTTCTATCCAAATATTTTCCTCCTTCAAAAACTGCAAAGCTTAGAAATGATATAGCTTCTTTTAGTCAATTTGATGGAGAATCAATATATGAAGCTTGGGAGAGATTTAAAGATCTTCTTAGGAAATGCCCACATCATGCATTACCAGATTGGTTAATTATACAAACTTTTTATAATGGTTTAGTAGGATATCTTAGATCGATCATTGATGCTGCTGCTGGAGGTTCATTAATGTCAAAACCTTTTGATGAGCTTATTCATTAATTGAAGAAATGACTACTAATAATTTTCAATGGCCTTTTGAAAGGTTAAATCCTAAAAAAATAGCTAGTATACATTATTCTGATGCAATATCTATGTTAGCTTCTCAAATTGCTGCTATATCCAAGAAATTAGATCATTTTGGAATGAATTATTCTCCTAATATAACAGAAGAAAATTTCTCTGGACAAATTATAGATGCTCAATCCTCATATGAAACTATAAATGTTGTTAACAATAGACCCAATAATCCTTATGCAAATTATTATAACCCCAGGTGGAAAAATCATCCAAATTTTAATTGGAATAACAATTCCGCTAATTAAGCAATGGATGAATAATTCAAGAAACCCAAGTAGAAATCCATCTAACCAAAGAAATACTAATTTTAAACCTTCTTATCCACCTGGATTTAATAATAACTCTCAATTTAAAGATAAGAAGTTATCTATGGAAGAATTAATATTAAATATGGGTCAACATTTATAGAATTAAGGTAATCAGTTACAAATTCAAGGAAACCAATTACAAACTCAAGGAATATCAATTAAAAATATTGAAACTCAACTTGGACATATCGCTACTGCAATTAATAATAGAAGTCCTGGAACTTTTCCTAGTAATGTGGAAATAAATCCTAAAGACCAAGGAAAAGAATAAATTAAAGGGATACAGTTACGAAGTGGAAAAGAGTTAGAAATAAGAATACAGAAAGTCAGAATGATGAGGTGGAAATCGAAAAAGATAAGGATCAGAAAGATCAAAAACTAGAAGATCCATTGGTACTTATGAAAATTTCTGTAGAAAAACCACCACCACCATTTCCTCAGCGACTAAGGCAACATAAAAAAGATAAGCAATTTTCTAAATTTCTTAAAATTTTAAAAAAATTAACGGTAAACATTTCTTTTGTAGAAGCATTGGAACAAATGCCAAATTATGTGAAATTTATGAATGATATTTTAAATAAAAAAAGAAAATTGACAGATAATGAAACTGTTGCACTTAGCGAAGAATGTAGTGCAATTATTCAGAAAAGGCTTCCTGAAAAATTAAAAGATTCTGGTAGTTTCACTATACCTTGTGCTATTGGAGAAAAATTTTATGGAAAAGCATTATGTGATTTAGGAGCCAGCATAAATCTATTGCCTCTATCAATTTTTAAAAGATTAGGATTAGGAGAAGTCTCACCTGCTTCAATAACTCTTCAGTTAGCTGATCGTTCTGTTACTTATCCTAAGGGAGTTATTGAAGATGTGTTAGTAAAAGTGGATGAATTTATCTTCCCAGTAGATTTTATTATTTTAGATAAGGAAGAAGATAAAGGAATACCCATAATATTAGGAAGACCCTTCTTAGCTACTGCAAAAGCTATGATTGATGTTCAAAAAGGAGAATTAACTATGAGAGTAAACGATCAAAAAGTTACCTTAAACATTGCAAAATCAATGAAATATTCTGCTATAGAAAAAGATGATGAATGTTTTCGAATGGAAATTATTGAACATCTACAAAATGAACATTTTAAAGAATACTTTGAAGAAAAACTCGAAATAGAAAATACTGAATTAATTGAAGAAAAAAATAATGAAGAATTAGATTTTATACAGAGAAAATTTGAATTGTTGGATAATACAGAAAATGCAGAAAATAATATAGTTCAATCAATTATTAAACCTCCTGAACTTGAATTAAAAATCTTACCTACTCATTTGAAGTATGCTTATTTAGGTAACACTTCAACTTTACCAGTTATTATATCAACAGAATTAAATAAATCACAAGAGCAAAAACTTTTGGACACATTAAAAAAATATAAGAAAACTTTTGGCTGGACTTTAGCAGATATTAAAGGAATTAGTCCTTCAATATGTATGCACAGAATTATTTTTGATACCGAACACAAACCAAGAGTTGATCCCCAAAGGAGATTAAATCCGATTATGAAAGAGATAGTCAAGAAAGAAATATTAAAATTGTTAGATAATGATATTATATATCTTATTTATGACAGTGCTTGGGTAAGTCTAATTCACTGTGTTCCTAAGAAAGGAGGAGTGACTGTTGAAGCTAATGAAAACAATGATTTAATACCTATAAGACAAGTTACTGGATGGCATATATGTATTGACTATAGAAAATTAAATGCAGCCACCAAAAAATATCACTTCCCTTTACCATTTCTAGACCAAATGTTGGATAGTACTCAGACGTACATAAATATTTCTTTTTTAGATGGATATACCGGTTATCATCAAATTCCTATTGCTCCTGAGGATCAAGAGAAAACTACATTTACCAGTCCTTATGGAACATTCGCTTTTCGAAGAATGCCTTTTGGATTATGTAATGCACCTGCAACATTCCAGAGATGTATGATGTCTATAGTTAACAAATTAATTGAAGATGGAATGGAAGTATTTATGGATGATTTCTCTGTATTTAGAACATCATTTGACGTATGCTTGAGTCACCTTGAAAAGTCTTAGAAGTGTACGAGAAAGCTAACTTAGTTCTAAATTGGGAGAAATGTCAATTTATGGTTGCAAGAGGAATTGTATTAGGGCATAAAATTTCGGAAAATGGCATGGAAGTAGAACCTGCAAAAATTCAAGTTATAGCTAAATTACCACCTCCTACTACAGTGAGAGGGGTAAGAAGTTTTCTTTAACATGCTGGTTTTTACAGACACTACATAAAAGATTTTTAAAAAATTACTAAAACTCTATGCCAAATTTTAGAAAAGGACAAGAAATTTGAATTCACAACAGAATGCTTAAATGATTTTGAATTAATAAAAGATAAATTAATCACAACACCTATAATAGTTTCCCCTGATTGGGAGAAACCATTTGAACTTATGTGTGATGCTAGTGATTATGCTATAGGAGCTGTTCTTGGACAAAGATATGATAAAATTTTTAAAGTCATATACTATGCTAGTAAAACTCTTAATAATGCTGAAATCAACTACACAGTTACGGAAAGAGAATTATTAGCAATTGTTTAGGCTTTTGATAATTTAGATCTTACCTAATTGGAACTAAATGTATTGTGCATAATGATCACTCTGCTATTAAATATTTAATACAAAAGAAAGGATACCAAACTAAGATTAATCAGATGGATATTATTGATGCAAGAATTTGATTTTGAAATCGATAATAAAAATGGAACTGATAATCAAATTGCAGATCATTTATCAAGACTAGAATATAATGAACTATCTGACACTGATAATGAAATTATAGACCATTTTCCCGACGAACAACTTTATAATATAAATGAATGGAAAATACCTTGGTATGCTGATATAGTAAATTATATTCTAAGTGATATTTTACCACCCATGCTAACTCGCAACTACGTAAAAAATTCATTCATGATGCTAAAACATATTTTTGGGATGAACCAAATTTATATAAGCAATGTAAGGATTCAATAATTAGAAGATGTGTGCCTTATGATGAAACTAAACAAATCATTCAAAAATGTCACGATTATGAATTTGGAGGACATTTTGGAACAGATAAAACTGCTTATTATCCACAAACCAGTGGATTAGCTGAAGTTTCTAATCAAGAAATTAAACAAATTTTAGAAAAAAACTGTAAACCCTAATCGATTAGATTATTCTACAAGACTAGACACTGCATTTTGGGCATACGGGACTGCTTATAAAACTCCGATTGGAATGACTCCTTATAAGCTTATTTATGGAAAAACCTTTGAATTAGAGCACAAAGCATATTGGGCGATTAAAGAATTTAATTATAATTTAAGAGAAGCTTGTAAGAAGAGATTGTTACAGATGAATGAATTAGAAGAATTAAGAAATGAATCTTACAATAAAGATAGATTCTATAAAGAGAAAATGAAATTATGGCATGATCGAAAGATTAAACAGAAAAATTTTGAACCAGGACAAGAAGATTTGCTCTATAATACAAGATTAAAATTATTCCCTGGAAAATTAAAATCTCGATGGTTAGGACCTTTCTCTATAACTCAAATATTTACTTAAGGAACTATAGAAATTGAAGATCAAAGACTGGACAAAAATTTAAAGTAAATGGACATAGATTAAAACCATATTTTGAAGGAAGAAGACCTAATTTTAAAGAGGTTTTAATGATTAGTCAACCTGATTAACAACCAGAATAGGTCGGGCTGATGACGTTAAACCAAGCGCTTTATGGGAGGCAACCCATAGTAGTCTTAAATTATAGTTTATTTAGTTTATTTATTGATAATTATAGTATAAATGAATTCCACTACTCATATTTATCTTTATAATCATCACAACATTAAGATTAACAAATGAAATTAAAAATTTTGGAAATGAAAGCGAAAATGGGCGAATTTACCTTAGCTCGCCGACGGTGAGATCTGCGCCTCTTAATTCAGTTCAAAATTATAAGTATCCCGCCGACGGTGAGATCGTTGCTCCCGATGGCGAGAATGGTACAAGAGCGGTTTTAGGGAGTTATTTTTGCAGTTTCTGGTGATTTTATGTGTTTTTCTCTATATAAGACGCCTAGAACTCGAAATCTTCACTTTCTACTTCTTAGAAACGAATAGAAACTCCACCAAAACAAGAAATTGTGGCATCCAATCCACTTGAAATCACGAAATCCCAAGTGTTCAATAAGAGAAAGTTAGTCAGTTATGAGGCACAACGGATATTCAACAAGGTTATGACGAAAAAGCGATTGATTAAAGAAAGAGGATTCGTTAATAGAGGAGTGGAGAATTCAACAACATCTATTGAGGAGATGATTATTCGACGATGTTGGGAGGTATTGTGCTATACAACTTCTGCGGTAGTTATCCCTGTAGTCAAAGAATTCTACTCCAATCTTCATGGAATCAACAATGGAAGCGTATTTGTACGAGGCAGATGGGTAACTTTCACTCCTTCAAGAATTAATGAGTTGTATTCAATTAAGAATACACCTGTTTGCCACTATTCAAATTTTGTCCCTACAAGATACAATATGAATGAGATTTACCGATACTTAACTGATGAACCAGAAGATTGGGAAATGCGAGAAGACAGGTACGTTAGTTTTTCTGCATCACTTCTTAACCCCGTCTCTAAGCACTGGCACTTCTTTATTTCCTCAAAATTATTACCCACTATGAGGGTAAATAAAGTCTCTAAGGAATGTGTGATGCAAACTGGATTACCCATCGATGTTGGAACTATTATTGTGAAGTCTGCCTTAGGCCTAATTGTGCATGGATCTGTTCACGGGCTCGGACATCCTTCAACAATTTTCGTATTATGTAGTCAATACCAAGTTTCCTACGAAGCTTGGGAAAAAGTACTATTGCCTTGGAAACCATTAGATCCGACTGATATGTTTCCTACTTTGGATAACAATAATGAGACAACCATTATTACGGACCAAGCATCTCAAAACAATCTTTCAATCGAGCCCTTGAGTGATAGAATGAACATGATCTTACGGAAACTTAAAGGATTGGAGAATGAAATACAAAATGTGATGAATTCCATTGACAATATCTCTGATTTATTTGATCACATTGACTAGAGAATGAAAGAGCACTTTGATCATTCAGGACATCTGGAAGCTAGTTTTATACAACTTTTCAGAAGGAAGGGATGGATTGAAGAAGATTCTACTGAAGAATTCTCTTTCAGGCCTTTCTATAATCTGTTCGTGCATTTACGTTCTATCGAAAATATCATAGAAGAATTAAGTTCAGATCTTGATGAGTAGAAGATATTCATTCGTACTTATTTGTGTGTGATTGCTTGAATTTAGTTTTTATTTGCACTTTATATAGTTAATCTCAGTCTAGATATGATTGTGTGTTATTTGTTTAGTCTCAGCATTTTGAGTATTGTACTGTGGATTGCGACGCTAAAATGTGTGTGTGTTAAGATTTTTCAAAGCAATTTGTTAATGATTTAGTGTGTGTGAAATTTGTAATCACTTGGATTTCATATATATAAGTTATAATGTTTGTGTTGTGTGAATTTATGTGTTAATATAGTATTTAATCATGATAAAGTATATTCTAAAGTGACAGGACATTATTGAGGCTTAAAATGAATTGAAAATATTATAAATATTAAAAATATTAAAAATTCAAAAACCTCGCCGACAGCGAGATCGATCCCGCCGACGGCGAGATTTTCCTGAAACATTTGACCTCTTTAAATTAATTAGCTCGCCGACAGCGAGATTCTGTAAAACACTATATTTTGACCGGTCAACCGTCACTATTCATCATCCCCTTCCTCAAAACTTCGAAAAACCGACCTAGGGCTTGATAGATCTTAGATTTGGAGCAATTTCAACACATTTTGACACCAGATTTCATCTTTCCTTGGTAAGAGCTTCCCTCCTATATAAAATATTTTGATTTTCACCATGAATTTCTTCCACATTGAGGAATTTTGGAAAAATTTAGAATGTGGAGAAAAGGTTTGGAAGAAGTTCATGGAAATTGATTTAGAGTGATTTTAGTCATCTTTAGAAGCCATTTTAATAATATTTTAGAGATTAGTTGAGATTTTTGTAAACTTGATAGATCGAAAATAAAATAGCTCCGCGACAAAAAAGGCGAATGGATTATGATGAAACATGATTTGTAACTGCTCGAGCGCAATCAAGATACTTCCACAATATCCAAGCAAGGAAGTGCATATAAGATCGAGTATTTAAGAATCCAGGAGAAGAAGTGGAACGAACCATAAAAGAGAGGAGATGGGAAAATTTCTGTTATACAACAAATATAGCTGCAGTGGAAGTAGTGAAGGAATTTTATGCCAACCTAACTGAAATAGAAGATGCACCAATAAAGGTTAGAGGATTTTTAGTCGATTTCAATGCCGCAAGAATCAATTCTTTCTACGAAGTACGCGACCTACACACCAGCGAGTATGATACTTTTGGAACAATGGAAGGACCGCTGGAAGAAGTAATCAACTTTCTCACTGATGGGAAAGTGGTTTGGAAAATCAAGCAGCGTGAACGGATAAACTTCCCTCTTTTTATGCTAAATGCAATATCTAAAGCTTGGCACTATTTTAATTGATCTACCTTGTTACCTACCTATCACCATAGTGAAGTAACAAGAGATAGAGCAATTCTGAATTTCTGTATTCAGAACCAAAGAAGTATTAATGTGGGAAGTATTATTTACAAGAATTTATTAGCTACTGCAAGAAGTGAGAGTGGAGGAGGACTAGGACATCCTGGTCTAATTTATGCACTCTACCAATTATCTGGGGTAGAGGCAAGAGATGATGAGGAATGGGTGGAGCCTATGAAACCCATTACCCAGGCTAATATAAAGACTTATGAATCCCACGAAGGATGGAGATCTGGAACTAGGAGTTACGTACCTTCAACTAGTAGGGATATTCCCTCCACCCGCTTATGATCCTCCTACTTATAGCTTCTCCTACCCTTCATGATTTGATGAATGAAATGACCCTGCAGCGGAAGAGTTTTGAAAAGATTGAGGAAAAATTACAGCATATTGATCAGAGAATTGGAGTATTAGAGCAAAGGCACAATCATGACAGCGTGTATCTCCAGAGACATTCAGAGTTTGAGATAGCTTATTATGATGCTGAGAATTGTTACAGGAGAGGAGAACTTGATGTTTTATTTCCTGAGTGCTCCCGTTACAGTTATTACCAACCTACTCCACCTGCGAAACAAGGAGATGAAGATTTTACTTAGGATTTTAATATTGGTGATTAGATTCTCTGATTAGATATTTATGTTATTTGTTTGTTTGTATGTTTTCTTAAATTCAATATTGATGTTTAGTTTATGAACTTTGTTTGTTATGTTGTGTAAGATAATTTTTAAAAATGGTTGTATAAGTTAAGTTATATTGTTTGTAAATTTTAATATTTCAGACTGTTATTGTGACCTTAAACTGAAATAGTTAATTGTGTCTGTTTAGCATTAGATTAAATATAAGTTGTGATAATATTTTGTACTTATTTCAAAACTTCTTTACCTAGCTATTTCTTTTAATATTATGTGTGTAGGAAGTTATTAATAGTAAAGGTTAATTAAGTAATGGATAGAACCTGTAGAACTTCAAAACAAAGAAATACCTAAAGCACAAATGTATGATTTAAATTTATAGTTTGTTTTCTTTTCACCCTATATAGATAGATAGAAAAATTTAAGTTTGGGAGAGGGAAAAATACAAATTTAATTATTAAATTGTTCTCAATGTATATTTTCAAAAATTATTATAGAATGATTTTTTGTGGTAATTTTAATTCAGTAAACTAGAGTTAATTTATTTAATTATTATAGAAAGTTAAAAGAAATACTTTTAATGATTAACTAATTTTGTAGATTAAGATATTTAGTATAAGAGAATAAGAATATAGTTAACTATTTAAAGTAAGGAAAACTATATTTTCAAATATAAAATTCTTAGGTATTTAGTTGAGAAAGAAAAGATTGAAACTCAATGAAGTAAAAACTTTGAAATACATAAAAGGGAAGTAAATGTTTCAAGTTTCAAATTTAGGACGAGGAAAATGAAGTTCAAAATTATTAACATGCTAAGCAAAAATAATGATCCTCACTTGAAAAAAAAAACAAAAGAAAAAAAGATTGAAAATCAATCCAGAAAAAAAAAAAGAAAAAGAAAAAATATATATATAAGTGAGGAGAAGCTTGAGGAAATGCCTTATCAAAAATTGGCTTCATTTGAATCAACCTAAAGGGTAAACTTCAGTTACATTTCTGAACTTATATATATGGATTAGTATTTTACTAAGTAGTGCTTTCATAAAATTCCTATCATCTGAATACCTTAAGTAATTTAATATTGAAAAATATAGTCATTCTTGAAATAAATAGAAAACTAGAAATCTTAAACTTGATGACTAAATAACCTTATCTCTACAAACTTAAGATAATTTTTTTAAAAATATTTCTAGAAAATTTTACTGTAATATTTATTTAAATTAAATTCATAGTAATTCTGAATTAAAACTTTACTACAAATAATCATTACTTTTATATAGTATCTAAATTACTTGAGGATAAGTAATAGTTAAGTTTGAAGGATTTTGACCACAAGAAAATATATTGCGAAATTTATACCAATTTCATATGAAGTTACACTTTAAAGAAAGGTATTTTCTGTGTTTTATTACAGGAATGAAGATTTATAGGTGATGAGAGAAAAAAGAGAAAAAAGGCGCGAATCTGGAGCAAAAAGGACAAAAATTGATGAAAATTGAACTGTCCCACCGACAACGAGATTTAAGCTGTCGACGGCGAGATTTTCCCGAAAGTTTTTAATATATTATAATAGAGCCCGCCGGCGGTGAGATCGAGCCCGCCGACGGGGAGATCGAGCCCGCCGACAGCGAGCCTGAACGGTTAGCCTTGTTCTAGAAGCCCGTCGACGATGAGATCGAGCCCGCCGACGGCGAGATAGTTGATTCAAGCCAAATTCAATGAATCTGGACGCGTTTTGAAGAGGTGCTTAAGCAACCTTTGAAAATATGACTCCTATATATAGGAACGATTTTTGTGTCAAAAGGAGTAGTGAAGTCGTCATTAAGAGTCAGTTGGTGTCAATTGAGTACTTCCTTTTATAGTAAGAGTTAGTGTTTAGTGTCTTGGTGAGTTATAAGTGTGTTGTACAAGAAGGAAGAGTTAGAGGAACTTGAGGAATCGTCGTGGGAGAAGAATTGAGATAAGTATATTTGTTTATTGTTTTATAACTTTAAATGAAATCCAACTTCTGTGTTTTTATTCCCATGCATTCTGAGTATTTTTCTTTGTCTTTCTCCTTGTTATTGAGGTTTTGTGAAATGAAGAATTAAAAGAGTTGTGCCTAATAACATTAAATAGAGATTGTGATAATCTTTTACTTAAATTTTAATTTACTTTCAATTTGACCAATTGAATTGTTAACATATGTTGAATTATCAACTATAGTAAAGATTACATCCAAGATTCAGGGAATTCAAAAGCCTTGAAGGAGGGTGCAAATAAATAGGGAAATATTAATTATCGTGCGAAGAATTGAATATTTTAGTGTGACAGACTAAAATCTTCAGTTCAGTACTATTGTTTGGGAGCTGAAGTGTAGATGTTAGCCCTCAGATGAGGGGAACGTGGGAGCTCTGATGTGGCAGCCAGTATCCTCCCGCCTAGCCACAAATTCAGTAACCAAACATAAGTATTAGCCAATGTTCTTTGCACATGGACCAAAGGGTAAAGAATAGGAATGCTCCTATTTGGCACAATATAATTCTAAACTCAATTAATTATTCATTCACTTAATCCTGTTAACAAGGAGAAAGATACTTTTCTAAATTGACTTATATATTCTGCCTTAAAGTATTAGTTTTAAGTTTAAGCGTTCTTTATATTTCGTATACTAGACTAAATTAGATTAGTGATCATCTTTTACTAAAAATTAGTCCTTAAATCTCTAACTTCCCTGTGGGATTGATATCTAGGACTCCAATAGAGCCCTTTATTACTTGAACGATACGTATACTTGCGTTGATTAAAGGGGACGGAGTACAATTGCTACTTTACTTTGAAAAACAAATATAACTTTATTAAGCTTAACAATTATATACATCCTTCTATTTTTACCCTACTCTCCCCCTAGGCTGAATTCTTATATATTTGCGGAACGGTCGGTTAGAAGGGAGGGCTTCTTGTGAGTTTATTCGAAGGGCCACTAAGAAAGATGGGAAACCTGCCCTTATCCTTATTGATGTTGAACTTGCTAAGCTCTCAGAACCATTTAAATTTACCTTGGTGTGGAAATTTCAATTTGGCCACCCAAGGATGGATGTGAATAGAAAAACTTCTGATGAGTTCAAGCTTATTAGAAGTTTGAAGGTAGGAGTCTTTGATGGGAGGCATATCATAATTCAATTATCTAGAGATGATGATTATGCACAAATTTTCTCTAAGAAAATCCTTATGATAGAAGGAAAACCTATGAAGCTATTAAAGTGGACCATGAATTTTGATCCAACACAAGAACCTCCTATAATACCAGTTTGGTACAAGCTTCCTAACTTCAAACATCCTTTTCTTCACCAGGAAATACTTTACTGCATTGGGGACTCTCTTAGGAGACCATTAAAAATAGACATTTCCTCCTGCAATGTCACTAGACCTTCTTCAGCAAGAGTTCTTGTTGAAAGAGATATTACCTTACATAAAATGGAAGAAGTATGGCTTGGGTCAGCAAATACGGGGTATTGGCAACCAATTAGTTTGGAGCAACAACCTCTTTATTGTATGCATTGCAGAATGTTTGGACACAGCCAGGAAAAGTGTTACAGCTTACATTCTGATATGAGACCTTATAATTTGGCTCAAGCAGGGACAGGCTAAGTCTGGTCTAGTAAATGACTCTAATCAAGTACATACTAATATACTTCAGCTACAGGTAGATGATAAGGTTGTACTACATCCCATCTCAGACCACACTCAGGTAAAGGAACCACACTTTGGGGCTGTTGCAACAGTCACAAGCCCTAGAATGAATCTTCTCCACAGCAGACCCTCAATCTGGCTTCAATGGTTGATCAGGATGTTCTTTCCCCTGTTGTTGATCATTTCATTGAATAAAATTCTATCAAAGATATGGTTGCTATTGTGGAAAACGAGTGGCAAGTTAAGAAATTTAGAAAAACTAAAAAGACACCTGGTTCTATAGGAAACACTGATCTGTCTTTGCATTCTGGTAAAGACCCAGGAGTGACATTAATAATTGAAGGGGAACACTGCTCTTTAGATCAAGAAAGGCTCAAACCCTAGGAAAAGAAGAAGAAGAAATATACTAATGAACTAAAAAATTTAAAGGATGATAGCAGCCTAAATATTGGAGGCAACTCTATAAATCAGGTGCTTGATTCCCTTTCTAGGACTAGGGGAAAGGGGAAAGCTAGCCACCATGATTAACCTCCTTTTCTAGAATGTGAGGGGAATTGCTCACCCTAATTCCTTTCACAGACTCCTTCATTTGATTAGGGCGCTCAAACTATGGGGCTATTCTCTTTTAAAACTAATGGTTTCAAAACATGTTCAACCCATTCTCAAAAAATTCCATGGATTATAGTAGTTTGCCAATGTCAGCCAGAAAATTTGGATTCTATTTAGAAAGGAAGTGGTTTGGTCTGTTCTGATTGATAAATCTTAATTTGTCATCTGAAGGTCCAAATTGGTGACTTTGAGTGTTTTGCCACTATTATCTATGCTGGATGGTCTACTGCTTCTCAGAAAGTTCTTTGGGATAATCTTTATTCAGTAAGCAACTCTATGGATTCAAATTGGCTGGTTGGTTAAGATTTTAATTTCATTGCCTCTCCCACAGAAAAAACTTGTGACAGGACTGTAAACATTTAGAAAATGACTCTTTTCCATGACTCTATTCAAGAGGCTAGGCTGTATAATCTTGGCATTCAGGGACCTAAATTCACTTGGAGGAGAGGGAGGATCTGGGAAAGATTGGATAGATTTTTGGCCAATGAACTATGGGTACAAAACTTGATACATACCACAATATCCCCACTGGCAATGTTAGGATCTGATCATAGGCCCCTATTAATTTCTATCAAAAACCAATCTAATAAGAGGCCTTCCCCTTTCAAATTTATAAATGCATGGACTTTTCACCCTGAATTTTTTAAAATTGTCTCTGATGCTTGGAAACAAGGTGCTGGTGGTAATGATTGGATGCATCTATGGGGTCTTCAGAAAAGATTAAGTTATCAGCTGAGGGTATGGAATCAGTACATCTTTGGGGATGTTTTAAAAAATGTTGAGCAGGCTGAAAGCTTGGTTAAGAAGCTTGAAAAAGAGCTAGAAGAGGGGAGTATACAGGAAGATGCACTACACTGTGCTAATGAGAAATTGTTAACTGCTATTTCTACACAAGATAGTTATCTTAAACAAAAAGCTGCCTTAGCTAGATTTGTTGATGAGAATAGAAATACCAGATACTTTCATGCTTGCACCAATTTCAGAAGGAAAATGGAATGCCATATTTAAGGTCAAGGACTCTAAATTTAACTAGTTGCATGATACACCTAATATATATAGTGTTTTATGCACATTTTTATACCTATTTTTGATGATATTGCACTTTAAGGGAATATATTTTCATGTTTTCTTGCAGGTATGATTAAAATGAATGGTTGTGATGAAAGGAGAAAAAAAGGATCAAATTTGGAGCAAAAATGAAAAGTGTGCAAAATTAGCCTATGGAGGCTAAGTGCCAAGGGCTAGCGCATAGGCACAACAGTTAAAAGTGACGAATTAAATCAAATTTGGCATCATTTTCAAGGGGTGTTTGAAACAGCCTTTGGTTTATATTTCCTTAATTTCTTTTGGGCGGAAAATTTGAATGAAGAGATGTATCATTTGATAGATACATTGAATCTGGACATGATTTGAAGAGACACTAAAGCACATTTTGAAAAATTATTAAAATGAAGACTTATAATAAAAAAGAGTCTTTTTTGAGTCTTTTTTAGGGTGTGTTTTTAGAGATTCTTTGAAGTCATTGAAGTCTTATAGAGAGTTTTAGAGGTGAAAGAGTTGGAGTTGAAGCCTTCTTCTCATTAATATTCTTATCATCCATTTATATAGTTTGTATTTGAGTTTAAAGTCAGTGTTAGTGTCTACAGAGTTTGGCGATGGACTCTGAGGAGTCATTTAGTGGCAAGCAAAGTTTCGAAGGAACTCTAAGAGTCTTGTGGAGAGGATTTTCAGATAAGTTTTTATCTTTGTTTTTATATTTGGTTTTAAAGTAAGACTTGTTGTGTTTTCACTATGATCTCTTCTTTCAAATCAAATTGTGTTTGTCTTTTCTCCATAAGTTCTGAGTAGTTTTCTTTATCTTTTTCATTTTAAATGATGAAGTAATTAAATTATGGATGGAAGTTGTGTGAAGTATAGATGTTTAATGTTGGAAGAAGTTGTGATGATTCAACTACCTTGCACTTCATTTACCTCTTGATTTGGCCAATTGAGATGTTAAAATTTGTTGTGAGAACATGTAAGAACTAATGCGGTATCATCTCAATCAACAATTGGAGAGAATCACATGAAAATATATGGGTGAGAATTGTAGTCCATATAGTTGAGGGTAAATAAATAGGGAGATAAGCTTTTGATTGGGTGTAGAATTAGAGGACTTTAGAGTGACAGGCTAAAGCCCCCAATTTGGTTTGTTGTTTTAAGTTTTGTTATGAGATGTTAGCTCCTAGGTGGAGGGAGAAGAGGGACCTCTAGAGTGAGAGCGAGTATCTTCCCTGCTTATCCCATCTTCAAGATTTCAAAATATCAGATTAACCTATGTTCTTTATAGAACTAAGTATGGGTAAAGACTATAACTGCTCCTATTTGGCACAACACATTTAGATACTTTCACAACGAAATTCAATAATTATTACTGATTTATGATGAGGAAAAAGATATTTTATTCTTATATGCTTTCATATCATTTAATAGTCTTGATAATTTTAGTTGCTTACTTTCATTTTTCTTAAAAATTATCAAAAAGAATTTAAACTTTCTAATTATAAACATAACTTACAAAATCATTTTAAAAAATAAAAAGTTGTTTTTCTACTTTCTTTAAATTTTTTAGAATATTTTCTGTGGGTTCGATATCTAGGGGCTTAATCATAAAGTCCTATATTACTTGATAAATGACACGTATACTTGCGTGGAATCCCATATTATAAATAATTAAAGTTGATATCTTATTTGCTTTGGAATCATGTTTTTGGTGCCGCTGTAAAGAAAGAGATATTATTTTTGAGAACAAATATAAAGTGTAATTTCATATATAAAACGTAAGCATAAATATTCGGGGGTCAAATTTTTGGTGCCGTTGCCGGTGAAATTAATTAAAATATCTTTTAAAGCAAAATGTAAGAAAACCAAATTTTTACTTTTCTTTGCTTTTGTTAGTGTGTTTTATTTTATTTTGTTTTTTAATAGTGTATGCGTAGTTCAGGTTCTGTGGGACTTGTGCTTTACGATTATGAATTAGAAGGAACTATTAGAAAAATAAAAAAATTAAAAATACAAAAAAAGATAAAAATATTCAAGACATGGCATATCAAAATAATCATAATGTTGAAATCCGTCAAAAATTTAGACCTTTAAGAGATTATGCTAACCCTACAGTAGATGAACTTCATGGGAGTATTCAAAAATCTACTGTAGCGACTAATTTATTTGAATTTAAACCTGCTATTATCCAAATGGTATCTAATAATCAGTTTGGGGAAGTACCAACTGAAGATCCTAATTTACATCTTGCCAATTTTTTAAAATTGTGTGCTACTTTTAATTACGATGTTGTTTCGAACGATGCTATTAGACTTAGACTTTTTCCTTTTTGATTAAGGGATAAGGCTAAGATATGGTTAAATTTGTTAGCACTTGGATCTATCAGAACTTGGGGTAATTTAGAGTAAAAATTCCTTGCAAAACATTTTCTACCATCAAAAGACTGCGAAGCTTAGAAATGATATTACATCTTTTTGTTAGTTTGAAGGGTAATCTATATATGAAGCATGGGAACGATTAAAGATCTCCTAAGAAAGTGTCCACATCATTTGATACCAGATTGTTTAATAATTCAAACTTTTTATATTGGATTAGTTGGATCTCTTATATCTATTATCAATGCCACTGCTGGTGGTTCATTAATGTCTAAACATTTTACTGACGTTTATGCTTTAATTGAAGAAATTGCTACAAATAATTTTCAATGATTTTCTGAAAGGTTAAATCCTAAAAAGGCAGACAATATTCATGAAAAAAAATGCTTTTGCAATGCTAGCAAATCAAGTTGCTGCAATTTCAAGGAAGATAGACTAATTTGGAATGAATTTTTCTTAGCCAATTTCCATGTTTGAAGAAAATTCATTAGGCCAAATGAGTGATTTTCAAACATCATTAGAAACTTTGAATGCTATAAATAAGCCTAATAACCCATATTCAAATTATTATAACTAATGTTGGAAAAATCATCCAAACTTTAACTGGAATAACAATAATCCATGTGGTAGTAATCAACAATGGAGGAACAACCAAGTAACCCCATTAGGGAAGTGGAACAACCAAGGGAGTAATAATTATAGAATAACCTATCCTCCAAGTTTTAATAATACTTCACAATTTAAGGAGAAGAAGTTGTCTATAGAAGAAGTGGTATTACAAATGGGAAATCAATTGCAAAGTCAAGGAGCTACGATAAGAAATATTGAGAATCAATTGGGACAAATAGAAAATTCATTAAGTAATAGATCCCAGGGTTGAAAAACCTCCTGAACTTGAATTAAAGATGCTTCCTACTCATTTAAAATATGCTTTTTTAGGTGATTCCTCAACTTTGCCAATTATAATTTCCTCTCAATTGACTGAAAAAGAAGAAGAGAGTTTGCTTGAAATTCTAAAAACATATATGAAAGCCTTTGGATGGACAATAGTTGATCTTAAAGGAATCAATCCTTCAATTTAAAAGCATAGAATCCTTATGGAAGAGAACTGTAAACCTCAGGTTGATCCTTAAAGGATATTAAATCCTATCATGAAAGATGTTAAGAAAATAATTTTAAAGTGGTTGGATGCTAGAATTATCTACCCTACTTCAGATAGTGCATGGGTTAGTCCTATTCACTGTGTTCCTAAGAAAGGAGGAGCTACTGTGATTGTTAATGAAAAAAATAATTTAATACTAACAAGTCAAGTTACAGGGTAGTGAATATGCATTGATTATAGAAAATTAAACCTTGCCACAAGGAAATTCCATTTTTCACTACCTTTTCTAAATCAAATGTTGGATAAACTGGCTAGACATAAATACTTTTGTTTTCTGGATGGATATACTAGTTACCACTAGAGATAAATTGCTCCCGAGGATCAAGAGAAAATAATGTTTACCAGTCCTTATGGTTTATTTGCTTTTACAAGAATGCCCTTTGGTTTATGTAAAGCCCCTGCTACATTTCAGAGATGTATGATGACAATTCTCTATCATTTAATTGAAAAAAGAATTAAAGTTTTTATGGATGACTTTTCAGTGTTTGGAATTTCATTTGAATCATGTTTCAAACATTTATCAAGAGTTCTTAAGCACCGTGAAGAAACTAATTTAGTACTTAACTGAGAAAAATGCCAATTTATGGTAGTAGGAGGAATTGTATTTGGACATCGTATATCAGAAAATGGTATGGAGATAGATCTTGAAAAAATTCAAGTTATCTTTAATTTACCTTGCCTAACAAATGTAAGGGGAATTAGAAGTTTTTAGGACATGCTAGATTCTACAGACATTACTTTAAAGACTTTTCAAAAATTTCAAAGCCGTTATGTCGTTTCCTGGAAAAAAAATGTGATTTTTGATTTTGATGAAGAATAGCTAAAAGCTTTTGAATCATTAAAAGAAAAAAAATTAATCACTGCACCTATTATAGTTTCACCAAACTAGGAAAAACTTTTTGAATTAATGTGTGATGCCAGTGATTATGCTATTGAAGCTATTTTAGTTTAGAATTATGATAAGATTTTCAAAGAGATCTACTATGCTAGTAGAACTTTTAATGAAGCTCAAATTAATTATGCCATAACTGAGAAAGAGTTATTAGCAATAGTATTTGCCTTTGATAAATTTAGATCATATTTAATTGGAATAAAATGTGTGGTGCATCCTGATCATTCTACTATTAAATTTTTAATGAAGAAGAAGGATGAAAAAATGAGACTGATAAGATGGATTCTTCTTTTGTAAGAAATTGATTTTGAGATAGAAGATAAAAAGGGTGCTGATAATCAAATTGTTGATCATCTATCCAGGCTTGACTGTGAAATATCTCTGTGCTATGAAAATGAATCAATGAACATTTTCTTGATGAAAAATTGTTCACTATCAATGAGTGGCGTGCTCCGTGGTATGCCGACATTGTAAAATTTTTTGTCAGTGATATTTTACCCTATGGTTTGACACACCAAGAGAGGAAGAAGCTTTTATCTGAAGCTAAGACTTATTTTTGGGATGACCCGCTTTTATATAAACAAGGAAAGGATCTAATTATTCGAAGATGTGCGCCTTTAGAAGAAATTTATGAAATTATTCAAAAATGTCATAATTATGATTACGAGGGACATTTTGGTGTTGATAAGACTGCATATAAAATCTTACAATATGGATTTTATTGGTCTACAAGTTTTAATGATGTTAATGCTTATATTAAAAATTGTCCTTAAAAATTGTGATCGATGTCAACGTGTAGACTATATTTTTAGAAGAAATGAGATGCCCCTCAATTATATGTTGGAAGTTAAATTATTTGATATTTGGGGATTAGATTTCATGGGACCATTTATACAATCTTTCAGAAGTATATACATTTTGATAGCAGTAGACTATGTATCAAAATGGATAGAAGAATTTGCTTACCTCGATTTGATGCTCAAAGTGTTGTAAATTTTTAAGAAAGAATATATTTTGCTGATTTGGAATACCAAGAGTGATCATAACAGATGGGGAAGTCATTTTAGAAATGCTATAATGGAAAAGCTAGTAAAGAAATATCATATTAACCATTGCATTGCTACTGCTTATCCTCCGCAGATAAGTGGTTTGATAGAATTATCCAATCATGAAATTAAAGGAATTTTAAAAAAGACTGTTAATCCAAATTGAAAGGATTGGTCAATCAAACTAGATAATGCTTTGTGGGCCTATATGATTGCATACAAAAATTATATAGGAATGTTCCCATATAGGCTAATTTTTGGGGAAGCTAGTCATTTACTAGTGGAAATTGTGCATAAAGCATATTGGGCTACTAAAGAGACAAATTATAATTTGAAAGATACTGGTGAAAAGAGATTGTTGAAATTAAATGAGCTTGAAAAAATAAGTAATGAATCTTATGAAAATGCTAAGATTTATAAAGAAAAATTGAAGTTGTGGCATGATCGTAATATTCTTACTAAACATCTTGAACCAAGACCACAAGTTTTGTTATATAATGCAAGATTAAAAATATTTGCTGGAAAACTTAAGTCCAGGTGGATGGGCTTAATGTGATGAAAGTTTATGCCATGGAGCTGTGGATATTAAAGATCCTAAGACTGGAAAAATATTCAAAGTCAATGGTTATAGACTAAAACCCTATTTTTTAGTCGATCAATTTAAACTCTATGATAATCTGATGTTGGGTCACTCAAAATAAGCTCTAGGTATGTCAGGTTGAAGATGTTAAACCAAGCGCTTTGTGAGAGGTAACCCATAGTTATCGGTGTGCTTTGCTTTAGGTTTGCTTTGTGTGCTTTTGTTTGGTTTGATTTGAGAAAATTTTATAGTATTTTGAAGTTTTTATATTATAGTGGTGTTTATTTGACCTTATTTGATGACTTAGAGGAGTCAGAATGAAGATTTGGACATTTAGCAGACCTTTGCTAAAACGAGCACTGGCGGTTATGCGCCGAAAGTTGGCGCTTAGACGCTGAAGCTACAAAAAATGTGAAAAATGTGGTTCCAGAAGCCTAAATCATGGGTAAGTGGTTTTGGGAGTTATTTAGGTGTTTAAACACATCTAGGGTGGATTTTTGAGACTTCCCAAGTCTATAAATAGGCCTGGAACTAAGAGATACTAGTCCTAGTTCTCATTTTCACTTTTGAGTCTTCATGAAGAGTGTTTTGAGAGCCAAAATTTATTCTTGGGAGAGTGAGGCTAAGAAGAATGAGGAAGCCAACAAGAAAAAGTTCATTTGTGAGAGTACACAAGAGTTATACAATAAGTTTCTAGTCGTTAGTATCTAATGAATCGCAGAGAATATTGTGCAAATTGAGGTTGACGTGGCTTCAATCGAAGCAAAGTTAAATGAAACTAACATACATTTAGCACACATTGGATGACAACGCAAAATGCAATTCATTCATACAATTCATGTGGAAGAAGAGGATAAAGCAATGTACCATCGCCCGTTTTATCAGATTTACATTCCAGATGGTTCAAATGGAACTAATGGTGGTTTAGGATATATTTCGCCTACTGGAGAGTGGAATTAAATTCAAGTGTGGTCTTTTGATTTAGTTAACTATGTTTAGTGTTTAGTGTTTGTGATTATTGTAATGTTTGTGTCATAAGTTTGTTGCATCTTAATGATGGGGATTTGTGTCTAGTTATATGTGTTATGAACTTGTGTTTTGGAAAATTTCATTCAAGGATGTAGGATTGAAATTTTTTTGTTTGTATTTAGTGTTTTGTTTTTAATGAAATTTATGTTTTTCTGAAATTTGTTTTGAATCGACTTCTTTTAAAGTGTGATTTTGAAGTATTAAAAGTGTGTATGGGATAGAAATAATTATTTACATTGTTTAAGGATGATTAACTATGCGTATTAATGTGATTAAACATAATAGTCAAAAACTGCTAACTAGTGGCTAAGTGCCAAACCCTTGGCGGTTAAACACCAGAAGTTGTGGCTAAGCACCATCATGTCACGCATAGGCGCTGGTTCGCAAAAACTGGTTTACAGGCGATAAAAACCCAAATATTGACATTATTCTCCCCATTGTCACCTTTAACCTCCTAAATTCGCGAATAAGCATTCTTGGGCATCATCTATTTTTATCATTTT